>JAXDDX010000071.1:1870000-2027500 GCA_034670405.1 Hoplostethus atlanticus | reverse complement strand
ATGATTTTTTTGTCACTTCCTGTCCGTATCTTGCAGCAGATTGATGCTCTGCTGTAACTGGTACTAGATAGAAACATTCAGAGGGACTTTCTCTCTTCCAGGAGGTTTTCATCTCGTCCCTGTCGGAGGACGTTCCATCCCTAGCTGAGGGAGGCGTGCTGCACTGTGCCGGTTGTAATGATGATTCTAATGATGGCTTGTCCATCTTTGATAAGAAACAGCACGCCCCTCATTAAAGGGCCCGGGGGCCTGGGGGCCTGGGGGGCCTGGGGGGCCTGGGGGCCCTCGGGGGCCCGGGGGCCCTCGGGGGCCTGGGGGGGCCTGGGGGGCCCGGGGGCCCTCGGGGGCCCGGGGGCCTCGGTTCTCATGGCTCCTGCTCCCCGGAGTTGGACAGCAGGCGAGGGAGTCGAGACGACACCGTGGCACACGCCTGTTGACCGAGCCACAAAGCAAAAGCGTGTGACACTCGCCCCCACCCCCGCCGGTCCCATTGTCCTCCCCCGCTCCCACAGACAAGCCCCCCCCCCCCCAACACACACACACACACAAGACACACACAACACACACAACACACACAACACACACTCCCCTTCTTCCCTCACATATTATCACCCCCCCCCCCACCCTTCAGAATCAATTTTACCAATCAGCTGATCTCTCTTTCTCACACACAGGATTGCTCAGACCCTCCCCCCCCCCCCCACCCCCCCCTCCCCATCAGCTGCTATGTAAGGTGGAAATCCATCATTGTGTGTAAAAGGTTTCTCCTGCACGCTGCGCTGCCATTACCATACACCAGGGAGTGGGGTGACTGGTTGGGGGAGGGGGGGGAGGACTGGTTGGGGGAGGGGGGTGGGGGGGTCTAATTCACTGATTCATATGCAGACAGTATTTCTTGGTGGTGGTGGTGGAGGGTGTGGTGGGTGGGTGGGGTCTGGGTTTAGGGATGCTGGATGGTGGTGGTGGTGGTGGTGGTGGTGGGGGAGGCACGGGGTGGGGGAGAGGGGGGAGGGGGGAGGGGAGGGGGCCGCGGCTGCCGGGGTCAGGCCTGTGTGTCCTGGGAAAGTTGGGCTCTCCATTTAAATCTGCACATGTTGTGGCCTTCTGGTGGCTGGGTGAATGAACATGGTGACAGATGGCCCACTACCACTATAGAGTCAGAACACCTCCATCCTGGGGGGAGAGAGGGGGAGAGAGGGGGAGAGAGAGAGGGGGAGAGGGGGGGAGAGAGAGAGGGGGAGAGAGAGAGAGAGAGAGAGGGAGAGAGAGAGAGAGAGAGAGAGAGAGAGGGAGAGAGGGGGAGAGATGGAGAGGAAGAGAGAGAGAGAGGGGGATATGGTGAGAGAGAGAGATAGGGGAGAGGGAGATGAAGAGAGAGATGGAGAGAGAGAGGGAGAGAGATGGAGAGAGATAAAGGGGGAGAGAGAGAGAGGGAGAGAGCGCGAGAGGGGGGAGAGAGAGAGAGAGAGAGAGGGAGAGAGAAGGGGAAGGAGAGATGGAGAGAGAGAGGGAGAGAGATGGAGAGAGATAAAGGGGAAGGAGAGATGGAGAGAGTGAGAGAAAGGAGGAGAGAGAGGTAGAGGGGGGTGAGAAAGAAAAAGAGAGAGAGAGGAAGAGGAGAATGTAGTGCTCAGCTGATCCCATCAAAAAGAGAGAGAGCATGAAGGAGGAGGGGTCCAGGGTGTGTGTGTGTGTGCGTGCGTGCGTGCGTGTGTGTGTGTGTGTGTGTGTGTGTGTGTGTGTGTGTGTGTGTGTGTGTGTGTGTGTGTGTGTGTGGTAATCCTACCTCTAAATTGAGTTAATGTCTGCAGCAGCAGCCTGGTTCTGATTAGGTGTCTAGTTCATCAGACCGCTGTGTGTACACGGGGAGAATAGGCTTTGTGTGTGTGTGTGTGTGTGTGTGTGTGTGTGTGTGTGTGTGTGTGTGTGTGTGTGTGTGTGTGTGTGTGTGTGTGTGTGTGTGTGTGTGTGTGTGTGTGTGTGTGTGTGTGTGTGTGGTGTGTGTGTTGTGCCACCCTCTGAAGCAGCAGCGCTCGATGTCTCTGTTGTTTCTCTCTGACTCTTCGTTAATCCTGTTAACTAACTTGGTTCAAGGTTTATTTTTCAGTTCAGGATGTGAAAGGAGAAAAGAGCGTTCACACACAGCCTGGAGGATTCCCCGGGCCTCGACTGATCGATCGATACGTTATTGATCCAGCAGAGAATGAAGGACATTCCTCCAAATGAAGAAACTATTGAACATCCAGGCTGCATGTCTGTGGTGTTTTCCTGTCTGAGTCTCCTTCCCTGCTTCTGGCTTCACTCCCACTCACTGGTGCTTCAGTGCTGTTCAATGCATGGCCACAGATTCTCCCACCCACACACACACACACACACACACACACACACACACACTGCTGCTACTCATCCCTCGCTATGCCATCGCTCTGCAGCCTCCTCAAGGAACGCTGGCTGGGCTTTGTTATGTCTTCAATATCTTTAGAGGTGAACTGATGACCAATATTGGCCTTTTATTAAATATCAATATCATGTCGTCCGCCTCTGATATGATGGAGGTTCCTACCTGACAGATACAGAACAACCTGCAGTGACATTTTATTTTCTTTGTACATTTTTATTTTTTTTAAATAATTGTTCAATAATGTTTTTTGTAAATTAATTCTTCATCTAAAGGTTTTAATGTGTCGTTTCAGTGTCCATGATGGTCTAATGGCGTTTCCACCCGGATGAGAAGAAACTCTGGAGGAAACACTGAATACTAAAATTAAAAACTAATAAAATGTTGAATTGCAACACAACACAAAAATATATGTACTGTATGTACTGTATGTATATGTTATTCCCACAAACCACCATGCACTGTGTTTGTATAGATTTCTTCTTCAGTTACTTTCGCTGCAGCCCCCGCTCTTCTTCTGATGTTTTAATCTGCTTCCAGCTCCAGGCAGCCTCAGCTGGTGATGGGTGGATGCTGGATGTGGATGTGGTGACAGAGTGATGGAAAAGGACGGTTTATATGTCGAGTAGAAAGGTTCAAAAATAGTCTGCCCTGAATAAGGATACAGTCGGAGTGGAGTGTCTAAAAATGTCCATTTATTTGTAATGGTAATATTCACAGACGTGTGAGATGCTGCGGCAAAACGGAGTGTTCCTCACCGCCCTGTAGGCCTCGGCCTACTGGTATTGCAAATGCAGTTTAGGCAACGCTAAGCGATGCTACTGTGACCTACCGTCTATTTTATCAACTTGTGTTTGAAGCGTTTCAAGCAGCTGATGTTTTATTACAGTACAATAGCAGTAGGCCACTGTAATTCAGTCAATACAATACCGTAAAATAGAAAAGTTGTTTTATTACATTATATTCATAAGCCTAAATGTACACATGTCAATTAGATGGTTATCAATAAAAGAAACCTTGAGTTCGCTTAAAATGATCAACATCTTATACTGACCATCTACACCCCGAGGCCTCATGCACTATATTCTCAACTTCCAATAAGCCTGATCTTCTCTCTGGGCTGTTATGTAATGTCGGAGAGTTTCCATCCGCTGTCCAGGGTGCTGAACAGATTCTACGCCACTGTGGCTTGTTTCAATAATAAGTTGTATTTAAACTAAGGCTGAAGGCCATAGCCAAGTAGCATTTGCAACCACATGTTTAAAGAAGCCCCACAGGATTCTGGATGGACTGCGGAAAAATAGAACAAACACAGAATCATACATAAAATAGCCCATAATTACATGTGATTACATGTCACCACCACTAGATGTCAGTAGGGGGCTATTTACTTGTACCATGCGTCCCTGTTTTTTTCTGCTTCACAGCTTTAATAATATCTCAAAGAGCCCAGTCTTATAAAGATCTCCATGCAGATGGCAGAAGGCTCTTTTGTACAGTGTGCAATAAAGTTTTTAAAAAACAGGTAGGTTGAATCCATCCAATCCAGATTGAAGCCATGGTGTATATCCTATATATTATATGGTAAGCGTGCTACATATTCTATATACTACAGCTATGGTATATATCCTATATACCACCTTACCATGGCAAGCGGTCCACAAAATGGCATTTTTGTAATTAATAACTTAATTCTTAAGTGAAATATAAGATCTTGTATGATGAAAATATATGGTAATAATAATAATGTAGTAACCATTTTCTAAAATCTTAACTGTGATTTAAAATTCCATATACCACGGTCTGTTGTGGATTATTGCTTAATTCAATTGACGGCCACCTCAAATGCAAAACGGACATTCTTAAAAGACAGAGGACCATAACAACCACTATCAATGTAAAAAACAATTAAAGTCTGCAGAATATTGCAGAAATTGTAATTTTGTAATTACAGAATTTAAAAAGCCTACTTCCGATTTAGAGATTTTTTACCACAGAACCCTGGGGGGCTGGTTAAAGGTAGAGTCCTGTGATTGTACTATTGACTTTTTATTGATTTAAGTAAGTATTGCCTTGATTTACTTTCTCGTCAGTCTGCTATTTTCTTCCAACAGGGCCAAGGCAGTCGTTAGGCAAGACTATAATGCACCATAATGACATTTCAGTAGACTATTGCAATAAATGGTAGGGGTTAATTCATAGTTGTAAGACTGTGCAGTGGCGTTCTGCACCGTGCCAACATACACTGCTAATAAGACCAGTAAGGGATATAACTTAGCTCACTGAAGCACCATTCCAATCTTATTCCAATAATAAAACTCTATTTGAACATAGACTATAAATTAGGACAATAATAAGTAGTTCTACAGTGGAGTGAAAAGAAAAGCTATATATCTTACTTAATACATTACATTACATTACAATACATTACAGCCATTTTTCAGATGCTTTTATCCCAAGTGACATACAATAAGTTCATTCAACATAGGGAGGTAGAGAACTACTAGTCACCAGAAATCAGAAGTGCATCTCCTTCCTCAACATCATCTAACAGCAGAACCAGTGTTGAGGTAGAAGATCAATAAGTTAGATACCTACTTTTATTAAATAAAGTGAGACAAATAAGTGAAACAAATAAGCAAGTGCTAAGAGGAAGAGTCAGGGTAGTGTTTCTAATAACTCTAATAACTGTAACAACTCTAATAACAATAACAATAATAGCAATAACAATAATATTAATAATAATAATACCAATATTATAGAAATAATTATATAATAGTAATATAATAGCCATAATGTCATTGTTTTATAGCCTATTCCATTCTTTGAAATGATCATAGATGGAATTAAGGAAAACTATGAACATTTTCATAAGTGAGCCCAGAGGTTGTGATGTGGGAGGCTCGTCACAACCATAATGAATTGTATGACCTTACACAAACACAAGCAAGCAGGCATCCAAACTAATACAAACCTCTCCCCTGTTACATATTGAAGTTTATTTCTAACTCTTCTATGGAGTAAAGACACCATCAGTGTGGCATCTAACGACTTCATACCATGTTATCATCATTATAGACGTGATGTGCTTCTCCTGAGTTTAGTTTTGAACCCATCCACTCTTCATAGCTGCATGTGTTACACCCACTCCTGCTTCCACCCCAACAGCTGGTGTGAGGTCCCCACTAGGGGGCGTCCGTCGGCTGCATCATTTCTCCATAATGTCCTAAAACAACCTTAAAGTAGGGAGGGATGTTTAGTGGAAGTGGATTAAGGCCTGTTGGAGCTGAAGAACAGGACAGACGCAGTGAATCAGATAGCAGCTGTCTTCCTATATTTACTATAAATCAGTGAAAGGCTACACACACCCTCCATTCCATCTAGGATGTCCGATGGCAACACATCAAATCATGGACGTTTCAGGATTTTATTATGATCATTTACACAAGGAAATGGACCGGAGTGGGTCGCATAAGTTACTCCGTGAGATAAGGGTTTGCAATGAGCTTAGTTCATTTCACTTGGAAAGCCCTGGAGCACGCAGCTCAGATGGTGCCTGGTAAGCCTCTTAGGACGCAGCAGATGTAGAGAATGCCAATCAGGAGCTCCCGCTGAGCGGAGGAACCCAACGGCGGTCTCACTGCGCGGGTCAAGTCTCTGCAATGGTCCAACTGAGAGCCACGTGCCTGTCGGTGTCAGCTCGGTTTGTAATAACCATCTAAAACAGCGACTCTGAACCGTTTGAACCCCGAAGCCTTGCCTGTCGTGAACGATGCTTCCACAGGATGTTGGGAAGCAGAAGCCCCGTCGTGTGTCGGACCCGGTGTGTGGGAAGGACTGGCCCCAGGTTCCGCCGCGGCGTCTGAAGAACCGTGACTTTCTTCTGGGCTTAAAGCGCAGGCGGTCCGGCTCGGTGCCAGAGCGCAGGGTGAACTGCGTCCTGGTGGGAGACGGAGCGGTGGGCAAGACGAGCCTCGTAGTCAGCTACACCACGAACGGATACCCGGCAGAATATGTTCCGACGGCATTTGACAACTTTGCTGGTAATCTTTCGACAACAGTCCTTCAGCCGTTTAATTGAATCTGTTGCGCTGTTGGTGCCCATTGCGCGCAACTTTTACGCAACACATGCATGAGGTTTTATAGTCAGTTAGATGCTGACAACCTCTGTTAGGCTGCTTGTAGGTAGTGTCCCTGGTCTGTGCTACTTCCTCCACATGGATGCGTCATGGTGACCCATAACCACGGTGACATATCTGTTGTTTATCTCCTCAGTGATGGTTGTGGTTGACGGAAAACCAGTGAGACTGCAGCTCTGTGACATGGCTGGCCAGGTGAGTGACAGCTGGCCTAGTTGCACCTTCTCTCCATCACATTTTGGATGTTTCACCCGTTGTACATACAGTAGTTAGGTATAGTATTATGAGTGCATCGATTGTTAGTACGGTGGCCCCAGAGGGAATCAAACCCTCAACCAGGCCAATGTTAGTGGAATGCCCTAACCACTGAGCCACAGTTTAATTGTACATCTTTTATCTCCCTTCCTGCTTTGCTGTAATGACAGAAATGGGGCCTGGTGCAAGAATCAATCAATGTAAGCCATCAGCGGTCAATAACCAGCTTTCAATAACTCATTCTGTCCCACAGCTTCACAGGTTGCAGCTCTAGTTGTGTTGCTTGTGTTGGTTGCCCCCTGCAGAGTGCCTGTAGTCCTGGACTGCAATCCTTTAAGATCCTTGTTGGTGTTGTTACCCTCAGTCCTTGAAAACCTCGCCCTGGCCTTCATCCTCACAGCTGCACCGCCCTCTGTAGGACTGGGCTGAGTTTTGCCCCCTTCTGTCTCCTTGTGCTTCATCGCCCTCTTTTGGTTGCTTCACTGAGCCGACCCCCCGGACCCAGAAAATAACATGTTGAATGGTGGACATGACTTCACTTCACAAGGGATGAGATGTAGATTTAGTGTCTGTTATGTTTGAGTAGAAGCAAGATGATACTGAATCTACTTCTCATGCTTTGTAAGGTCATGTCCACAAAAACCCAGTCAGTGTTTTCCATTAGATGCAGTTAAGGGCGGTTAGTTTGAGTAGCCATCTTTCAACGGTGTGTTCTCCCATTCTGACCTGTCCTCTTCCTGCTTCATGAAGGACGGTTTGGACCTCCTCCGGCCGCTGTGCTACAGGAACGCTGACGTCTTCCTCCTCTGCTACAGCGTGGTGCGCCCCTCCTCCTTCCGCAACCTGATGGACAGGTGGGTGCCCGAGATCCGCCAGCACTGTCCTGGCGCCCCCCTGGTCCTAGTTGGCACCCAGCTGGACCTGAGGGAGGACGTCCAGGTGCTGATCCAGCTGGCGCGAAACCAGGAGTGCCCGGTCGGCACCAAGGAGGGCCAGCAGTTGGCCCAGGAGATCGGGGCGGTGAGCTTCGCCGAGTGCTCAGCGCTGACCCAGAAGAACCTGAAGGACGCTTTTGATTCGGCCATCTTGGCCAGTATCCAGCTGACAGGCAGTAGCGACGTCCAGGAGCAGAGGCTGACTCTGAAGAAGAAGACGCCCGACAAGTTCAAGAGCCTCTCGGAGACCTGGTGGAAGAAGATCAGCTGTCTGATGGGAGAGCAGAGCTGTGAATTCAAGTGAATGGTCAAATGGGGTTGGTTTGTTTTATCCTGCTTACAGTTGGTGTCAGACGGGTGGGGTCTGCCACACAGGAGAGTACAAAGCTCTGCCCTCCCTCAGCAACCACTGTTGAGGCGCCCTTGAGCAAGACACGTAACCATTAACTGCTCCAGCTACAGTAAGCTGAATGAGTGTTTGATACTTGATAGTTGAATTCTTCAGGTTCAGATGAATCAAACGACAACATTAGATGACACACTAACCTGCTGCACCTTGATTCGCTCGGGCATGAAAGCCTCAGAGAAAGAAACCAGCGAGCAGAGACCGCAAAGAGAGTTCTTTAATAAGACATGGTGCAAAACAGCAGTGAGCCGTCTGGACTGATGGGCTGAAACACCTGATGGAATTATTTTTTTATTATTTTGCACTTTTTGAGCATTACTTTCCACCTTGTCGTATTGGAGAACTCTCTTTGCCATCTCTGATTCCAGTGTGTGGATTCATCTGTCGGCTGCTCCCGGTGTGCATGTGAGAGCTCAGCCGACTTTCCCTGGATAGACGAAGATCAAACAGAAGCTTAGAGAATGAAAAGTATTTGAAAGTTTCTGTGGAAACTTAGCCGACACTATCTGGATTTCCCCGGTAAACCCCACCCACCTAGTTCTCCTAGTAGGTTAAAACATGGATGTTGTTTGACCCAGGTTTGGTGTGATGTGATTCCCATGTTAACCTGGTGTTGACTTGATGCTGAGACTGGACCTTTATTGTCCATCCTTTATTGTTTTGTGTCACTTTTCCACTTCAAAATTGATAGTGCTTTGTATTGAACTTCATATGACTATTAGTCTGTAAGTTATTTATTTATTTATTTATTTATTTATTTATTTTGACCGATCATGGTACATGTTCAGAAGCCTTGATTAAAGCGATATACAAGATTTTTCATTCCGACATTCGCTGGCGTGAAGATAAATCCCAGGATTGAATGTTATCTTGCTTATAAAATAGTAACGTTCTAGTGGATTTTTATTTTTTGTGTTGATGTGTACCGTTGTGGACTGAAGCCCTTCACATCTAAACAGACTGGATGGATTTCTGTGCTAGCTCGGTGTCTTGGGGTTGATGGGAGATGACAGGGATGTAACCTCATGATAACCTTGTTGACGCTGTGTGTATTATTATAAGCAAACATTTGTCTGGTGCTTCAGTCCCTCAGCTCCTGGTCTTTACTTCTACCAAACTACCAAACACCAGGTCATATTTATCGGAGGGTTATAGGCCTGCAGACCAACTATCAACCACATTCTTCTTGTACAGGTAACAAACACCTCAGGAATTTGACGTTGCAGGCACTGAGGGAGAGCACCTCTGGGTCAGATTGCCTGTAATCTCAGGGTAAGACTGAAGATCAGTTTGCTTGGCTTTACCTTGAGCCACTGGCTGATCCTGAGCCAGTCTGTTTGGTGGTGCTTTCTCTGGTCTCTGGTCCTCTAATCGAAGCAGACAGGACCACCTGGACTGGATTAACCAGGCATATGGAGCCTGATTCGCTCCCCATGGAGGCCATCACGCCTCGAAACCCTCCGCCAAGTCAGGAGACACATTCCTCCTCTTTCTGCAGTTTATCTAGTTTAGATGTGCAACTAAATTGAACTAAAATAAATAGAATAAAATCAAATCAATTAAATTAAACTTTAACATGGTTAAAAACATTTCAGCATCATGAAAAAGACAGAAACAAGATAAGCAACATCATGAAGGGACATAAGAACAGGAGAGGTAACTTTAAAAAAGAAACAAGAAAAAAGAAACTAAGCTAAAAAAAAAAGTGTGGTTTCAGTTTAAGGCAAGTAGGATCATATATCTAAATATCTAAATATATAAATAACTATATAAATTATTTCATACAACAAGTCATGAAAAAGAAAGCCAGTAACAGAAAGACGACGAGCAACATCATAAAGGGACACAAGAAAAAAAGACAAGTATAAAAATATATATATATATATATATATATATATCCAGTCCCCACCACCCTGAATAGGAACAGGCTGTAGGTGACGTCACTGCCACGGTGAGGTAAATAGCCTGGGAGCTTTGACGGGGCAGGTGTGGCTACCTCTCAGGGCATCTGGCTACCAGTCCTGCTAAGTACCTCAGTACCTAGTTTCACATCCTCGGTCTAGTGAACCTAGTCTAGTAAATCCTCCTGAAGCTCTAAATGATTATTGTTTATGCACAAATTGTTCTGATTTTCCTTTCAATTCCTGTAATTCATATTAAACATGTTAGGACCAGATTGTTCTGTAAGTGCAACGTCTAAAACAACAACAAAACAAACACAGAATTCAAAAGCCTCAGAGGGTAACTTTGGGAGAAGGTGGCGTTGGGAGATCCAGGTCGGTACTGCAGGACAAGGAAGTTAAACTGGATTTCCATACTGCTGTAAAACTTCTAATACTTTATATCTGCCATATTGACGCTCGACCACTAGATGGCGCTGAAGCATCAGAGATACTGAATCAGTTCTCCTGATTTCTCACCTTTGTCTTTGGAGTTGAGATGCAGGAGAATGAGCAGAGACAAAACCATATTGCTGCACAGCGTTATCATTATATTTCAACATACATCTTATCTGACATTCAGTCTTATTAAAGTTTTATTAAAGTTTTATTTTATTCCAGCATTTTTTTTCCAGCTTTATTCCAGTTTTATTGCCTTGATCTCCTCATGAATGGATTCCAGGATATCAAAATGCTCTCCAGATTGACCCTTTTAATATGAGATATAAACTGTGCTTTTTTTTAACCCTAACAACTGCCCTAAATGCCCCGAAGCAAATATAAAACCTCCCAGCCACTGTTCAGGATTTGGGGATGTAAGAGCCCTTTTGACGACAGCAGCTATTTCTGTCCGGCTCTTAACTGCCCTCTTGAACTGACAATCAGCTTAGCCTCACACCTCCTCTCCTTCAGGAACTGATGCCTTGCTGCAGCTTCAGTCAAACGCTGCTGCATATAAATAACACTGACACTCGACTGACACTTTACTTCAATGATTTAAAACCATTTTGACAAAAAATGTGTTGAGTAGGGACTGATCTGAAAGCATTTCTAACTTAATAAATAAAGTAAATATTCCTTCATGATATTAGAAAACAATCCTGAACCAGTCAGAGGGTCAGGGTTCCCCCTCTCTTACTGCCTGCCTTACATTTACACAAGATCAGAAAAAATCAGATCAGATTTTTAATTCTATGTGGCAAAGAAGTCAAGCTCAGATTCATTCTGGTTTCTGATCTGGGCTACAAAGAGTTTAAAGTCAGTGAGGCTCCGTAAACCCAGGTCATCTCTTGGTCATGTCTTGGTCATGTCTTGGTCATCTCTTGGTCATGTCTTGGTCATCTCTTGGTCATGTCTTGGTATCTCTTGGTCATGTCTTGGTCATCTCTTGGTCATCTCTTGGTCATCTCTCGGTATCTCTTGGTCATGTCTTGGTCATGTCTTGGTCATCTCTCGGTATCTCTTGGTCATGTCTTGGTCATGTCTTGGTCATCTCTCGGTATCTCTTGGTCATGTCTTGGTCATGTCTTGGTCATCTCTTGGTATCTCTTGGTCATCTCTTGGTCATGTCTTGGTCATGTCTTGGTCATGTCTTGGTCATCTCTTGGTCATGTCTTGGTCATCACTTGGTCATCTCTTGGTCATGTCTTGGTCATCTCTTGGTCATGTCTTGGTCATCTCTTGGGCATCTCTTGGTCATCTCTTGGTCATCTCTTGGTCATGTCTTGGTCATTTCTTGGTATCTCTTGGTCATCTCTTGGTCATGTCTTGGTCATCTCTTGGTCATCTCTTGGTATCTCTTGGTCATGTCTTGGTCATGTCTTGGTCATCTCTTGGTCATCTCTTGGTCATGTCTTGGCCATCTCTTGGTATCTCTTGGTCATGTCTTGGTCATCTCTTGGTATCTCTTGGTCATGTCTTGGTCATGTCTTGGTCATCTCTTGGTATCTCTTGGTCATGTCTTGGTATCTCTTGCTCATGTCTTGGTCATGTCTTGGTCATCTCTTGGTCATCACTTGGTCATCTCTTGGTCATGTCTTGGTCATCACTTGGTCATCTCTTGGTCATCTCTTGGTCATGTCTTGGTCATGTCTTGGTCATCACTTGGTCATCTCTTGGTCATGTCTTGGTCATCTCTTGGTCATGTCTTGGGCATCTCTTGGTCATTACTTGGGCATCTCTTGGTCATCTCTTGGTCATCTCTTGGTCATGTCTTGGTCATCACTTGATCATCTCTTGGTCATCTCTTGGTCATGTCTTGGTCATCACTTGGTCATCTCTTGGTCATCTCTTGGTCATGTCTTGGTCATCTCTTGGTCATCACTTGGTCATCTCTTGGTCATGTCTTGGTCATCTCTCGGTATCTCTTGGTCATGTCTTGGTCATCTCTTGGTATCTCTTGGTCATCTCTTGGTCATGTCTTGGTCATCTCTTGGTCATCTCTTGGTCATGTCTTGGTCATGTCTTGGTCATGTCTTGGTCATCTCTTGGTATCTCTTGGTCATCACTTGGTCATCTCTTGGTCATGTCTTGGTCATGTCTTGGTCATCTCTTGGTATCTCTTGGTCATCACTTGGTCATCTCTTGGTCATTACTTGGGCATCTCTTGGTCATCTCTTGGTCATCTCTTGGTCATTTCTTGGTATCTCTTGGTCATCTCTTGGTCATGTCTTGGTCATCTCTTGGTCATCTCTTGATCATGTCTTGGTCATCTCTTGGTCATCTCTTGGTATCTCTTGGTCATGTCTTGGTCATGTCTTGGTCATCTCTTGGTCATCTCTTGGTCATGTCTTGGTCATCTCTTGGTATCTCTTGGTCATGTCTTGGTAATGTCTTGGTCATCTCTTGGTCATCTCTTGGTATCTCTTGGTCATGTCTTGGTCATGTCTTGGTCATCTCTTGGTATCTCTTGGTCATGTCTTGGTCATCACTTGGTCATCTCTTGGTCATCTCTTGGTCATGTCTTGGTCATCTCTTGGTCATCACTTGGTCATCTCTTGGTAATGTCTTGGTCATCTCTTGGTCATGTCTTGGTCATCTCTTGGTCATCTCTTGGTCATTACTTGGGCATCTCTTGGTCATCTCTTGGTCATCTCTTGGTCATGTCTTGGTCATCTCTTGGTATCTCTTGGTCATGTCTTGGTCATGTCTTGGTCATCACTTGGGCATCTCTTGGTCATCTCTTGGTCATCTCTTGGTCATGTCTTGGTCATCTCTTGGTCATCACTTGGTCATCTCTTGGTCATGTCTTGGTCATCACTTGGTCATCTCTTGGTCATCTCTTGGTCATGTCTTGGTCATCTCTTGGTCATCACTTGGTCATCTCTTGGTCATGTCTTGGTCATCTCTTGGTCATTACTTGGGCATCTCTTCGTCATCTCTTGGTCATCTCTTGGTCATGTCTTGGTCATCTCTTGGTATCTCTTGGTCATGTCTTGGTCATGTCTTGGTCATCTCTTGGTATCTTTTGGTCATCTCTTGGTCATCTCTGGTTCTATCTCAGACGGTTTCTGGGTTGATTCAGTCACACAGGGGCTCCTTGGGTGGAGGATCACTTTATTTATCTGTGAAGCCCTCCCTCCAGATGGCCTGGTGAACCTCAAGGCTCCTGTTTTGGCTCACTTGCATTTCCAGGTGGGATTAAATACAGGTTGAAAATGTCAGGATGATGGAATATTTTGAAGACAGAAGTACATCGCTGTTGTTGTGTGAAAACCTCGTAACTCCAATTTGGGTGATTTTCATATTTTCACTTCAACTGAACAATTATGAATTATGAGTAATTAATATTTTGGAGATACAAGGTTTTCACCTAACAGTGACTATGTTGCTGTTGGGTCTCTGGCTTTGATCAGACTTCTGACAAATGAAAGGCTTGTGGAGAAAATCATTCAACAACAACAAACTCCTATCACACAAACCTACACACATACTTGCACACACCACACTCACACTCACACACACACACACACACACACACACACACACACACATTCCCTGTGGTTCAGGTATCTCATAGGGTGGGTATTTATAGACGATGCATCACAGCAGGGTTCGGAAGGCTGCATGCAGCGAAGGCCTTTTGTCTGAGCCACAAGATGAGTTATGCCGTGGCGTTGAATCATCGCCAAGCCGGGACGCCTTCTCCAGCCTGTCACCATGTCAGGATGACATCTTGATACAGAGCCTTGTTAGTGCAACACGTAGGTGTTGTACCGCATTAGGCTACAGAGTGGAGCTCCCTGACCTGCCAGTTTATTCCTGTTCAGTGACTTGAACACACTGTCACCGTTCAAAAGATGAGAAAATGATGACAGCAGAATCTTCTCTGAATCAACTTTGATATTTCAGCAGTTTTCATAATAGAGGAAGTTTATTTATAAGCCTCAAAGGACTAGACAGGCCTAACTAGGTCAGGCTGAGAGACAATCATATTTATCGTATTATATCACATTATATGATCAAAGCAAAGCGGGAAAAATGTAGGAAAATGGTTTTGAATGAGTGGAGGTTAAATGTCCAAAAAAAAACTCTTATTCTGAAAAAAAAATGAAAAATCACATCCCAGATTTTATAGCACAACAAAGTTTTCCACATCATCCAATAATAATAACATGATAACAGATATCCAATAGTTAAAAAAGAATGATTCATAGCATTCATTGAAGCATAGTCAGTAAATTCAGTCCTTCTTTGACAACAGGATAACATTTTTACAAACTGGATAATTTCACATTTCAGGAGTATTGATTTATTTAATGATAAACTTCAAGTCATTTTTCACTTTTTTCCCCACTCGTTGTGTTGTGATCGGAGCCACAGAGCTCCTTCAAACAGCCAATAACACATTATATAATACTTCAAGGCCTGGATAACTCTGTCTCCTCTATGGGTCTGACCACTCGGGTTTATGGGACCATTCCAAAACCTTTCGGATAAAATCAGAAATGTATTATCACCAAGCTCAAAAAAGGCTGTTTTTCTTGGTTCCTGAAGAGTTGACATTTTGGAGGTTTTCACTCGGCAGCATGACTTTCCATAGCTTAGACAGTCAGAGCACCATGGCCTAAAGATGTTCTTCTTTCCTGGTTTGTTAATGTTGTTTTTCAGTCTGGTTTCCACTCCAGTTGGACCGAAAACCATCTAATGCAATGAATGTGTGACACAGATCATAAAATACATCCTGCTATATCCCTGGAATGTGACACATCTGTAAAATTTCCTGATATTCCCAGGACTTTAGCAAATTTGTCAAATTCCCTGACTTTCCCTATCTGGAATACACTTCTCAAATATTCCATGATATTCCAGGAATGCCATGACCAGTGGGAAGCTTGTAACAGCCGCTGGAAAGGTAAAAACTACTTGACGGGTGAAATCTTCTGGCCACAAAATAGAGACAGACAAATTCAATTTCACCCAAATAATAAGAAACCAGACGACAAATGAGAAACTATTCAAATATGATTTATTCACAGCAATGCTTTACACTGGATTCAAATATATACCACTGTGCATGTTCTCAAATACAAAGACAGTGATCAAAAATGTAAACGCTGATGGGAATAAAACAGTCATAGTTACATCTTCTAACACTTGGTCTCTTATGCCAACCCACACTAGCAAACAACTCAAAGCGCAAGCAAACACAACACTTACTTTCTACTTTCCCAAACTCCTTAAATATCACATTTCCTCACAGTTCCATAATATCAGATCTAGTTTGTTTTGTTCTATCTGGAGTACCTGAGGGGCGGGGCTTCCTACATCAGAGAAGCGGTCACAGAAAAGTATTTCAAATTAGCCTTCAAATACTTTCCTGTCCCCAACGGCAGCCCCAACCCATCGAGTGCCGAATGGAAAAATAAACCCTAAAATATTTATTATTACCATTTGAGTCAGGTCGGCATAAAACAGACCTCATGCTGCAAGGACTCTCACACTCCTTCTACCTGAGTTTCCTGGAATGAGCACGTGTGTTTTTCTATAAAGGGATTTTTTTTTTTTTCAAGGCCTACAAATAAGCAAAGGAGTTTTTTGGTAACACATGACATCAAACAGTCCCTTACATTAAGAGCTATACAGTATACATGTTCTGTATGTGCATTTAGAAAAAAACAATCGATCATTTTCTGATATTCATTATTTAATCTTTCAAAAATGTACACAAGCAGGACTTGAGTTACTTAGTAACTGAGTTACTATAGATTATTGGTTTTCATTTTGAACCATCGATCACTTTGTGCCAATAGGTGACAAGTTCTTGAAAAAGTGGAGCAGACCTCTTAAATTCACTCGGTATCTTATGATTGGTCCATCACAGTCTTCATATGACCACCAGAGGAAACTTTAAAGTGATAATCTGCAACATTTTCACATAAATAAATCTATCTGATCTCTGATCTCTCTGATCTCAGTAGTACTTCAACCTCTACCATCATGAAGCTTTTCCATCTGCTGCTCTAAACACCCGGGGTCAGGTAGGTCTTTCCTGGGAGAAACCCCCTGGAGACAGGAAGTGATGCGTTTTACATTTCAACAGAAGAAGAACTGGGTAGTTAGCATGAGCAGCGATAGCCACCGTGGATGAACAGACAAAGAAAAGAGCGCCACCTACAGGAACTCAAACTCCATCAACAGAAAATACAAGGAGAAAGACGTCACAGTACTGGACACACTGTTTGATTGACAGGTGATCTCTGGGAAGAGCAGTGAGGAACACCACAGTGAGGAACACCAGAGTGAGGAACACTACAGTGAGGAACACTACAGTGAGGCTGAGAGACAAAGATGGAGACTAAAGTAAAAAAACAAGAATCTCGCAGATCACCACTTTAAAATATACCATTTCTCCATTTCCATGTTTCCTTACAGTATCCATACGACCACATGGTACGACCACATCCATACGACCACATGGTACTTTAGCCTTCGACTGTCGCCCCGCTGACTGTAATCTCCTTACTGACCCTCCTTCCTCCAACACACCTGAAGACCCCCCGGGGAGACGCTCAGGGAATCGGCTTGGATTGTCCACGCTGAAGACTATCAAAGCCACTTCTGTGTTAAAAACTATTTTAAAACACTGGTGTTGAAAAACAAGGTGAGCTGAGACGCCTTCACTCTGAATACGGGTTTCTCATCGACACAATGCATGAGGTTTTGATTCTGAAGGGTTTCAATCCAAAACCTTCTGGAAAGAAAGACTGCATTACATGGAATTCATCAGTTTTTTTTTCCAGACAGTGTTCATTTCATTTTGGAAAGAAACTCTTCAACTCTTCTGTTTTGAGAACAAAGTCTTTACTGAAAGTATTTCAGAAATACGGTCCTCTAAAAACTAAAGGGTTTCAATTAGGCAGTAACTTCAATAATGTACCATATTGATTCATGATCATCAATAAATCTTCAGGGGACATTATAAGTGCTTGGTGGTTTACAGGAATCTCTCAACAGAACTACAGAACATGTAGGGAGTTTTATTCTAGGCTTCGACCAATATGGGGTTTTGAAACAGACGCTGATATTTTTTGAAGCTGCTGGTAGCTGGTAGTACTTTGTGCTCTATATTTCACTTCAATTTTCATGCCAAAATTCCCCAAAGTATTAAGTGTTTCACCCCAGAATATATATATATATGGTGTGAGCCTAATAATAACTTTTACTTCCATGTCAGAAATCACTTTGTCAGAGGAGGTGTAATTTGCTATCCAATTTTTCAAAGTAAAAGTTTAACTTTTTAGTTGCGGCTCAAACATTTCCTATCTTAATAACATGTTGCACCAGACAGCACATGCGTGATGAAAGTGACTCATCCTTTCTCCGTCATCTCTCAGCATAGTGAACGGCACATTCTGAGTGAAGACGTAAACCTGCGTGAACGAACAAACATTCTCCGTGAAGTCGTTGCATTTGATTACAAAAATATAGTCACAAAATGTACGTAAATAAATACAACACGTCATTACCGTTACAGCAGACCTCAATTTCAAATCAGGACATCACGATGCGGAGACAATCATCAATCAAGTCTAAGAACAAGCGAGACTTCAGCTCAAAATCAAACGTGTGATGAAACAAGCGTTACCTGCACCACGACGTCACCACAACACTGAAGCCTGACTCGGTACCATGTGACGTTGATGTGATGGAAGATGATGAAGTTAAAAATCAAAACGTCCACAACCAATACACAACAGTGTTGGAGACGCAATCAGGTAATGAGCTAATGTGTTGAAATATGATATATACATATATATATGTATATATATATGTGATAAAAACCGATGGGATAGTTCTATTGATCAGCCATCACTTCTCAAATAAACGTTTCCTTTTCCCATCATCTTAGTGGAAACCAGCCTTAAAGAGGAAATTGACTTTTGGTTCATAATTCCATAAAGCTAGACAGTCTTCAACCATTTTAAGCAACGTGAATCAATGATGTCATAACGTTGCACTTTCTTTCATCTCGCAAAGTCGCAGTTCAAAACTAAACTAACTGAAGCAGAAAAACATCTTTAAGGGAAATGTTTTGCAAAATAACACCTTGATTTGATTTGAGCAGAATTCCCCTTTAAAGGGACACCATGGTGTTTTTGTTCACCAGTCAGGAAACACAAACTCTGCCTTTACACTGCAGGTCATGTTGAAGCAGTGTGTGTATCTGTTTGTATATACTAGTTTGTACTATGCCTCGTCTGTCCTAATCGAACCCAGGCTGTGGCGATGGATTGAAGAATCTGTAGCTCCAAAATACTCATATCAAAAATACCCCACCGTTTGGTCCTTCCAATCACCTCTTTGATTCAAAAACTTTGATCTAAGTTATTAATACGTGCAGCTGCCTTGTGATAGAACTTGTGATAGATAAGACAAAATCTGTCAGAAAACATTAACAGCAGTGTGTTTTCAGACCTCCATGCTCGGAAAAATATATACATTCAAATAGTACAATAGTAATCTAGATCGGTAGAAATCTGTAATACTGTACAGCTTAGAAAGCTTTTCACTCTGTTTGACTACAACAAATGTAGCTGTCCAGTAACACGGAGCCAAAGAAAAAACATTTCAAGTCGAGTCAAAACTGGGCCTGCTAACGATATCGCTGCTGTCAGGCAAAAAACTCTATATATATATATATATATATAAATATATAATAAATATATAAATAAATCAAGAGATTTTACAGTTCTTCATTTTCTGAATCAGCAAAGCATAACTTGGAGTTTGCACCAAAACCTTCATTTGATAGATTCTATTTACTGACAGGAGGAAGATGACAGCTGAAGCTCCCCGTTGGAGTTGCGTGGGGTTACCAGGACAACGGTGAAGGACGGTAATGGAATTTATACTTACAAATATCGGACATGGAAGATTTGCACGGTTCGATTCCGGCCTGGGACCTTTGTTGCAGGTCATCCCTTCCTGTCTCCGTAGCAATCTCATAAAAAAGTGCCTAAAAAATAATCATCTTTTAAATTAGCACATAAACTTTCAACACAAGAGAGAAAAACAGCAGAACTGCGACTGATTTTGCCTTGACAGCAGCGACAGACACTTTGAGGTCACAAGACAACATCGTTCACGTTGCCTCGTCACTTCAACTGAATATCATCCGTACGTTATCCACTCTCCACTAAGGAAACATGGTGGTAGGAAAAGGGGCGTGGCCTTTCATAGATCAACACCAAAGGAAACAAGACAACATCGTTCACGTTGTCTCGTTCCTTCAACCGAACAAACCGACAGCCACGACTCCTGTTCCGCCACTACGCTCCGTTATCCACTCGCCGGTAAGGAAACACGGTGTTGGGGGGGTATGGGGTTTCAAGATGGCCGACGGGGCTGGGTTGTCTGTCCTCTACCTCAGCCGGGCGGAGAAGCAGCGCATGTACTCCGTCATCCAGCGGTCGTCACCGGTCGCCACCGTCAGCTCCGGCCGCCTCGTCTTCTCCAGGTCGGCCGACCGCGCCCTCCGGCGGTCCAGGTTGGAGCCCCGCTTGTCCGATTCCCGACGGGTTTGGACGTCGGCTTTGTGGCTCTGGGTGGAAAAGCAGAGGGGGGCGGGAGGTGGTGAGGGGAGGTTGGTGAGATAGGAACCCCTTTCCGAAAAGCACACCAGCGTTTTATTATTAATGCTCGCTGGGCAGAGTGTTGAATGACATGGACACGCTTCTCTGGTGTCCCATGGATGAGGCGGAGCTAACTGGCTGAAGGACTCCTGGTTCTGGACCTGCTTCTAGGAGACGCTCTTAACAGGAAAAGATTAAAGGGGCGCTATTACAGGCCTCTACATATATACTGTATATTTGATGAACATCTTTAAACATCTTTAACTTTAAAAAAGGGTGGTTTTTCAAAATGAGTACCTTTGAATTTACACTTAAGAGGCAGTTTCCCTCACTAAAGAATTCCTGAAATCCGTCCAATCAGGCCAGTTTGCAGCATTTGAACTGGAAACCTCCATCCAGAAGGTTTACCTCGTTCGAGCTGGATGACTCAATGAAAGACCAGACTCGTGCCAAACTAATTCTCTTTCTGCACAATAACCAGTGTGTTCTCCATCACAGTCTGTTTAAAGCCATTTGGTGCACAAGGCGTGACACTCTCACCTCATTCGGGGTCCTCTTGACCTCCATCTGCCTCTCGGCCCAGTCAAGACGGCTGGAAGGTCGCCGGTTCTCCTTCTCCTTGGTGCTGGACGGCGGCTGGCTCTTGGCTCTCCACGGCTTGCGGACCGGCGCTGGCCTGTCGTCGTGGGAAGTGTCCCGGTGTTCCGGCTCGGAGCGAGGGGCCCGGTGGCGGTGACGCCGCCTGCGTTCGGGTTTAACCGGCTCCTCGTCAGACGACCCCCGGTCGATCGGCCCGTCATCTGTTGCCACGTCGTCCGACGGTCCGCTGGCGTTCGGAGCCTCCTTCGCTGCACCCAGATCTGTTTCGTTCACATCGTTTTTTACGATGGCCCCTTTGGATGATACAGGAATGGAGAGACAAGTTGGGGAAGTAAAGAGGAAACATTACAGCTTAGTGTAGCTGGTGCAAGATGACATAACACAGAACGCCTATCCGAAGCCTGTCATCACATGGGACGCTTCTTTCAATGCACCTTTTCATCAGTTATTCTCCAAGGTCCAAGTACGTGCCTTGGGTTTCGGAGCGTTGAGGGACATTCGCTCAAGGCTGAATGTGCCTCAACTTCAGCTGAACCGTGCATTACGTCCATGTCACCACCCTCAGCTAGACGAGCTGAACAAGCCGGTCGAACTGCTGCACTGTCAGGCAAAAATAGCTCTTGAAACGGGCGAGATGATCAAACTGTAGGCTCTGGTCTCCTCAGGAGGACGTTGTGTACCCTCATCCTCTTCTTCCAGAGCAGCGGCTCCCAGCTCCGGTCCTCGAGAACCAGAGTATACTGCTGGTTTTCATTCTAGCCGTCTAGTAGGGACCGATGTAGACCGGGGACACCAGGGGCCGAATCTATCAACGAGGAACTTTCCTCAGTGGATTCGGACAGACGGTGGGAATGTCAGTACCTGGTGATTGGGGGATGTGTTGGAATCAATTTATGGCAGATTGTGGGCGTGGCCAAAAGGCTCATGCACGTACACATTTTCAGGTTGATGGAGATTTGTCAGGAAACACACGTACGCAATTAACCAATTAATTAATGCAATTAACTACCTGGTAGGATAGAAAACCAGCAGCACTCGGGACCCCGAGGACCGGAGTTGGGAACCACAGGTGGAGAGCAAGAAGAGCAACAACATCATTCTGTTACTTCATGTTAGCCAACTAAGACTAAATAGACAGGAGAAAAAAAGCTCCTATCTGATCCGGTGTAGCGGCATCATGTGTCCATACAGTCTCAGCCCTGTGGGAATGGACCCTCGAACCCCCGGCAGTCTCACTGTGATGCTCAGATGACCACAAATAAATAAAGCTTGAAATATTGAAAGATTCCCTTATTAAATTAATCTTCACAGACGGTTTGCTCACCTGTGGACGGTTCGGCGTCTAACACCGATGCTTCCCCGGCCTCCACCTCTGATTCTCTGTTCTCAAAAGGAGGCTTCGGTTCAGGGTTGGCCTTCGCCTCCTGTAACCTCGGGTGCCTGACCTCTAGCGGTGCCGGTGGCTGGACGGACAGGGGCGCCACTCTGTTCCTGGTCAGCCTCGGGGTGGACCACCCGCTGGAGTCGGACCTGCTGTCCCAGCCCTCCCAGAACCAGGGCTTGTGGGAATGCTCCATCACCCGCCGGGTCAGACGGTATTTCAGCGAGTCCTCGTAGCACTTGGAAAACGTCTCCCATTTGGGGTCCCTGAATTTCTTCATGTATTCTGTGCGGATTTTCTTGGTCACCATGATTCCTGTTATTGCTCGTGTCCGGTCCCAGTCACCTGAGAAGTCAGAGAGGGAGGAAACAGAAAAGACTTTACCCAGCGAGTTCATTTCACCGCGAGTTTGGTTTGGTGTGCGTTTCTGCAGGCGGCTGTGAAGCACTGAAGGAATCCACCTGGGCGCTTGGTGAGGTAACTCCATCAGGTGTGTCATTAGGCTCCGCCCACCTGGCTCAGGAATAGCTGGCCTACCATGATTACACAGAGAGAGCTGGGGCTTTAGCCTGCAGCCTGCAGGATTACTACTGGTACTACTACCACACACTCTCTGCTCGGAGCCATCTCCCTGCTACAGGCCTCTTTCATTTTGAAAACAATCAGTGATCTTTCATGATGCGAAGAGAAACTCCATTAATAATTGATCTATCTGAGCTGGCCTACATCCCAGCTGTCTGGGACACGACCAGGGAAACGATGGATTATTATCATGGATAAATCACTTCATTTATTGACATTATTTTCTGTTTCTGAAGCCCAACCGCGTCTCTCCCTGGTTCTTAATCCCCTCAATCCCACCATGGCAGCGTCCCCTCCGGGTTTTAGAAAACCAACTACAGAATAAAAGGCGCAGCTGCCGCAGATCTGTTCCCTGTCACAGTCTAAAGATAATGTTTTAGAATAGTAACCGTGATATCACGTCGAAATGCAGGGCTGGCTTACGCTGCCTTCACCTGGCTGCACCGTTAATCCCCGTTAGTAAACACGGTCAGTTATTATTAGGGTTTACCGCCTCTGAGCTTAGATATTTATTCACTCACCCAGACTCCATTACCGGGGAATTAGCGGATATTAACGGGACGATTTCATCCCAAGCATCCCCCGTGTCCCCTGGATCCCCGCTGTCACTCGACGCGCATCGCTTTTCCAGTTACAGGCAGGATACTGACATTAGTCTTACCGCCAGTGTCACGTCAAATGGAGTAAAACATAGGTGTTCCGGTCGTAACTTTCACAATAAAACCCTTATAAAAAATAAATAAAATGGACTGGTGACCTGTGTGTTTCCCTGCCTTCCACCCAGTGCATGCTGGGATATATGCAGCTGTATTTTTTACCTATAAATCTTTGCTAGTGCAGCTTTAACACACAAACCTTCATAAAGTCTCTCTAGCCTTTATTGGGCCTCCAGGAGGAAGTGCCAAACCAGACTTTTATTATGAAGGCAAAATTGCCTAGTTTCCGGTCTTTTTTCTGTCTAAACTCTGGGTGGCTTGACACAGCTGAAATCTTAAAATATTATTTTCCATGAAGCTGCAGAGACCACACTGCGCATGCTCACTCTGTGGAATGAAGACAACAGGTGTAAATAAAAGGTATTTACTCATTACTCGTTACACATTTAAAGTAAAAGTTACTAACTAATGTTGCTGTCATCCTTTCTACTGGATGAAATCAAAGTAATGGGAATACTTCGACCTAATACCTAATCCAGGACATTATTGCTGAAATTGAAGTGGGAGCTCATCTGTAACATTACTCATTACTGGGAAACGTGATACAATTTTACTGATTTATTACTTTTGAACCACATATTTTTTAATTGTATAGAAAAATGTGTTAGACTAAAACAGTGTACAGTAAGTCTGGTAAAACCCACACATATTATGTCAAGTGTGTTGAAAGTAGTGAGAGTTGGCTACCATCATATCATATCATATCATATCATATCTTATAAACTATCATAATATTAAAGCCTAACATTTGTCTACATACCAGGAGAACACTAATCATTTGAGGCGTAATGTTAGGATGATAGTAAACAGTAAACCAGCAGCAGGTAGATGATATTAACATTACTGACATTATTTAGCTTGGCGAGACGTTTGGCCAAGACACTTTAAGGATTTATTTCAGCAGGAGCTTTAAATGCTTCATAAAGTTTATTATCACTTCACTGCGTTTTACCTCCCTAACGGATCGGACTAGGGTTCCACTGAAGGCCTGAATAGGCAATAGCAGCCGATGTTTTTTCCCTTTTCACGCCAAACAAAAACTGACCAGTGTTCAGTTTCAGTTTCATGCAGAGTTTTCTTCTCCTCAGGGTGGAAAGCCTCTGAAACAGCATTTAGACATCATGGACACTAAAACTCTCCACTGAAACCACTGATGAAGCTCTTTTAGCGTTAGCAGCTCTTTAAGTGTTGTTCTGTATCGGTGGTCAGGGAGGAACAACAATATTAAATATCTAATAAAAGCCCAATATATCAGTCTTATCCCAGCCTGTTCTTCACTACTATCCCTTTGAAGATGCGTTCAAAAACAATCAGAAAAAAACGGACAAAACTCATACATGAAAATAAATGTTTTTATTTGCCTTGTTCTCGTTTCTCTTTTGGTCTTTTCTTTTTTTTAAGTTGGTCCGAGTTGGGGTGTGTTGTACCTCGAAGCCAACGGTGGTTAGCCGGAGACTCGTCCCCACGGCGGACTGTACTCACACACAAAATATCACACGCATGACAAAACCAATAAATAACATATGTACAGGTTACATGTTCTCGTCGCGGCTCTCCAGTCGGTGCCACAAGTTCGCTTTGGGAAACGACACACTGGATCTGTAGTCGCAGTGGAAAGCCAAATCCTCGGACAGCGGCGTTTGGCGGTGTTCGGCGGGGTGTTGAGCCAGAAGGGGGCGCTGTGTTTAGAAGCACTTGCGGTGGACGATGCTGGGACCGGCCTCGTCGTACTCCTGCTTGCTGATCCACATCTGCTGGAAGGTGGACAGGGAGGCCAGGATGGAGCCGCCGATCCAGACCGAGTATTTACGCTCAGGTGGGGCGATGATCTGCGGAGGAGGGGAAGAGGTTATCAGCTTATCAGTTAAAGGAGCAATACGTCAGGCTTTTAGTCTGCAGGGGGCTGATAGGGTTATTGATCAACACCAATGACTCAAACATTACTTGGCCAGATGCTGAGATTTGTGGCTTCCTAAACTCAGTTTCTGACAGCTATGAAAGCTAAACTGTTAAACCGCTAAAATCTCTGAAAATGTGACTTTATTGTGTATGTCCATTACAGGCCACCGTAGGTTGTACCAGAAACCTGCCCATGTTATTGCAGTTCATACTAGTCACCAATAGAGGTCGATTAAAGGGGCATTACATAAACTTTAAAGAGTTTGATTCCAGTATGACCAGTTGAGACCTGCTCCCATCAAATGGTTTGATATTAAAACATGTTATAGAATGGAAGTAACTAAGTACATTTACTCTCGTTACTCTAATTGAGCAGCTTTTTGCGTCTTTGTACTTTTTGGAGATTTTTTAGAAGTTGTTTTGACTGCTACTATACTTTGCTACATCTTCGGTGTATGTAATCTGATTACAAATGACGGCGGTACCTTGATCTTCATGGTACTGGGCGCCAGAGCGGTGATCTCCTTCTGCATGCGGTCAGCGATACCGGGGTACATGGTGGTGCCACCGGACAGGACGTTGTTGGCGTACAGGTCCTTACGGATGTCGATGTCGCACTTCATGATGCTGTTGTAGGCAGGTCTCGTGGATACCGGCAGACTCCATACCTGTTCAGGTTCAACAGAGAATCTTTATCTCCTATGGTATTTCTATGATAATCCTATAATATTCCTATCATACGAGTGGGCCAAAAAGTAAAGTCAGTTCTGGATTCGTACCGATGAAGGAAGGCTGGAAGAGGGTCTCGGGGCAACGGAAACGCTCGTTACCGATGGTGATGACCTGACCGTCGGGCAGCTCGTAGCTCTTCTCCAGGGAGGAGGAGGAGGCGGCGGTGGCCATCTCGTTCTCGAAGTCCAGAGCCACGTAGCACAGCTTCTCCTTGATGTCGCGCACGATCTCACGCTCAGCTGAAACGAGATTCAAATATCAGCTTTGGTGCACGAGGACGAAACCGAGAAAACGTGGTGAGACTGTGCAACGCTTACCGGTTGTGACGAAAGAGTAGCCGCGTTCGGTCAGGATCTTCATGAGGTAATCGGTCAGATCGCGACCGGCCAGATCCAGACGCATGATGGCGTGGGGAAGAGCGTAACCCTCATAGATGGGCACGTTGTGGGTCACGCCATCGCCAGAGTCCAGCACAATACCTGAGAGCAGAGATGCACACTTCAGCTCAAGAAACACCCAGGCTGGACCGGTTGGGACACGGGCAACCGGCGTGCGTGAAAGCCGTGAAAAAGTAAAAAGTGCTTACCGGTGGTACGACCGGAGGCGTACAGGGACAGCACGGCCTGGATGGCCACGTACATGGCGGGGACGTTGAAGGTCTCGAACATGATCTGGGTCATCTTCTCCCTGTTGGCCTTGGGGTTGAGGGGGGCCTCGGTCAGCAGGGTGGGGTGCTCCTCGGGGGCCACGCGCAGCTCGTTGTAGAAGGTGTGGTGCCAGATCTTCTCCATGTCGTCCCAGTTGGTGATGATGCCGTGCTCGATGGGGTACTTCAGGGTCAGGATGCCCCTCTTGCTCTGGGCCTCGTCTCCCACGTAGGAGTCCTTCTGACCCATGCCGACCATCACACCCTGAACGAGACGTGGTGAGGATTAGTGAGAAACGGCAGCGAAACCAGGGGGTCTGCAAGTCCCACCAACTTACATTTAAAACCTTTAAGACCTTATTTAATGCCAGGATGGAAGATAAAACCAATTTCATATTTGATTAAAAAAACGTAAACCAACTGTAGACAGAATATGGTCTGACTGGACTGATTTCCCAACACAAGAACAACAACCTCAAACTGAATTTAAGGTTTTAAAACGCTATTTTAACTGTATTCAAGACCATTTAAGGCCATTTGCGTTAAGATAATATAATTTAAAGACATTTTAAGACTTGACCTGGGCTGAAACACTCAAACCGACATCCTAAACACTGCAGCTGCATCCACTGTCATGTTTTACGCTAGTCACCCTGTTGCAGGTGTCCAGCTTGTACGTTCCTCAGATGTAAGAGTGTATCTCTGCTCTCAGGTATAAAATATAAATGTACATTATGGCATCTTAAAGCAGAGGAGGCTTCAAATCCAGCAAGCAACCAAGGGTAAAGAGTGTGAAGGTCAAAGCCACAGAGTCTAGATGATGAATATAGTAAATATTCTTGTCTTCCTACAGTTTTATGAGAACTAATCCTGGATATTCCATTTTACATTTTTGTCATTTTGTTGACACAAAGCAAATTACAAAGAGTGCAACATTAAAAAAGCTTCAGTTCTTAGATCCCCCAAAATTATAAGCAGCAGTAAGGAGGTCAAGTAAGGAGGTCAAGGGTCAGAGGCTGTGACTACAGAAACATCACGTAAGAAAGAACCATTATCATTATGGGATGCTGTGATGCTGCTCGTCCATACCTGGTGGCGGGGGCGGCCGACGATGGAGGGGAACACGGCCCTGGGCGCGTCGTCTCCGGCGAAGCCAGCCTTCACCAGGCCGGAGCCGTTGTCGCACACCAGGGCGGTAGTCTCATCATCATCACACATGTTGGCGGATTCTGGAGAGAAAGAGAAAGTGAGTTTAGTTTTCCAACAGTTAACAGATATTACCCGAGCAAGTCATGTAGTCTGGGCTTCAGTCTGAAAATGCGCCAGTGGGGTTGAGATAATTTCAGGTGTTTCCAAGTATGAGGAACAAGTACGAGGATCAGTCCAGATAATGTCGCTTGATCATCAATTCATTAATTTTTTCACTTGTTTTAAGGAAAATTAAATTTTAAGACTCAACACTGGAGTAACAGACTTGTTAAAATTGATGTTTTTTTTACAGTGTACAATCAGTCTCTGCAATACAACATGCGATGCAAAGTTAAGCCAATCACAGAATGGATAGTATGATGGAAACGCCACAGATATTACACAACATACACAGCTTCACCTGTCCACAAATACACATTTATAAAATGCCACAACAGTGTGCTATATGTAATGGGAGAATAAAAGGACACGATGATGATAATGCACGGACTAGTCTCCTAGTGTCCTCCGAGGATGGACCTGTCCGTGAGGGCCACTAGCCAACTTTCACATCAGATACTGTAGTAGTCTTATGTCGTCTTTCCCATCATCCCTAAAGCCTCTCTCCTCTGTAGACTGTATGAATCATCATCGTGTCATCTTCAGCAGCAGACTACAGTATCTGCACCATGAAGACACGTTAAAATACTCAGTCGAGACCAGGGTTGGGTAGTAACGGAATACTTTCACCTAGTCTAAAAATAATGTATTTTGATTACAGGTACGTGAAAGGTACTTCTGGGATTACGTCCTGTATTAACACGGCATAGTAATGTGAAAGTAGCGGAAAGTAAACGGAATACCGTTTTCGTTTTATTTGTTTAATATTGTGAAGCCCGTTGATATTATAATGGTGAATAAGAGCTGTACAAATACTCTTGACTGACATTGGGTTAGGCTACTGATTACAGTTTTCGATGAGGTAACTGTAACATGTTGTTAAAGTAACGTTAACCTAAAGTAACGTTAACCTACCCAGACAGTTCGCTATCAAGAACCCAACAAATATCTGTAACGGAGGTGAAGTTCCCCAGCAGCCACCGGTTGACCGTCCGGTCCCATCCTCAGCCCGGTCCCGGTTATCTGACCTGCTCCACCCCTCAACCCCATCCAGACTCCCAACCCCAGCCCCCGCTCCTCCACGCCGCTTACCTCTGCTTGTCCCTGGGGTTCGGTTCGGAGCTTCACGGCTGCTGGTTCCAGCTGAGGAGCGACAGCGACCGCCGGGGTCCCTTTATACCTCCTGCAGCATGTTGCCCTCCGCCACGCGCACAGCCGCCAGGAATGCCCGCGTATTCGGCAGGAATTCTCCCGACCCTTCGTCCATATTTGGTAGCCGGACGGGAGGGTCGGGGGCTCGCGCAGGGCGGCCCATATATGGAGAGGAAGCCCCGAACCCGCGGCGGAGCGCTCGGCCCGTGTATGGAAACACACCGGCTGTAATCCCGCCGCGCGCCAGGCAGCAGGACTACAACGACCCCCACCCACACACACACACTCACCCACAATATATATAGCCATAGGCTCTCGAGCGCACACCAGACGTCTACACACCCTTTCAGTTCTAGTTTAATCAGACTGCTTTAAACTTTCATTTGAAACCAGTAACTTTAATTCACTGCTTCTACTAGAATTTGCCACCAGACTTTCCAGAACCTGAATGAATGAACCAAAGTGGAGGAATGACTGAAGGTGTAATTTGGTCAATGTGATAAGATGTGATCAGTTATTAGAGGTAGGTCAGGAAATATTAGTCCTGATTGATGTGACTTTCTAGATATGGCTTCCAAACACATTTGTTTTTTGCTCCCCATTATTATGATAAAACCTCAGTCTTAAAGCAGCGACTCAACCTCCCTTGTCTGCAAGGTTCACCAAGACTTTAACACCCTTTTAATGCCTGTGGTGAAATTCAAGTTTGGCAATTGAAATAAAACAATTGCAGATCGATCAGAATCAACCTAATTTCCCCTCGGGGATCAATAAAGTTCTATCTTATCTTAGATCTTATCGGTGTGGGTTGATTTCTCCCTGGAAAAACATCAAGAAACAGCAACATTTAAGACCTCCAACTCTTTAACTGTGTTCAAGACCTTTTAAGGCCTGAGTTAGATGTGACTTCACACATTTTAAGATTTTTTTCAGGGCCTGCAGACACCCAGCTTTCAGTTTCACATCTTTAAACACGTATCAACATGTATTTGGTACGTTCCTTCAAGTTCAATTTAAGACTTTTAGTACCAGAGTGAAATATGAGACCAATTTCGCAAAAGAAACAAACGTGAAAATGAAAGCAACTGTAAATCTGTCGGGATAGCGACTGGGCCGATTTCTCACAAGAAAAACAAGACGTCTAAAACTGAATTTTAGACTTAAAATGCTTCATCTAAGTGATGAAAAAGTGGATTCCAAGACCTTTTGATCAAGACGTTGAGTTTAGATAAAGTAGTTAAAGACATTTCAAAAGTTTTTCAGGTCCTGCAGACACCCAGTTTCAGTCTCCGGAGTTTGCCCAACAGGCGGGACAGAAAGCCGGAGATGCTGTGAGGGTGTCTGAGGGTTGTGATGCTCGTCTGGCTGGATGCTGGCTGTCTGTCACGCTGTAGTCTGAGACCAGGAGGGCAGGACCTGGAACAGACCGAACAGCTGCAGCCAAAGCACCCCAACAGGATTCCTGTGTGTGTTAAAACCGGTTAAAACAGAGCCGACAGACTCGGCCGTGTTTATCCAACTGCTAACTGGGGTGTCAGATTTACCGAGCTGGACTGCAGAGAAGCCAGGTCAGGTTTTAAAGGGGAACGATGCCCGAGAAGCCTTCTGGGTTGGGGCTAGACTAGTCAGGCTAGACTAGTCAGGCTAGACTAGTCAAGCCCCAACCGTGACACGTTTTCACTGGCAACGTTTTTTTTTTAAAAAGGTGCAACTTCCAATAACCAGAAATCCTGTAAGGCGACGTCAGTAAACTGCACATAGCAAGCTCATGTTTTGATCTGTCACTTCCTGTTTTCATACCCGACACCAGAATTTAATTTGGGAAAATGGGGTGAATGTAGCGTCTCAACTACTGGGGATGGGAGGCTCTTCTTCTCTATTGCAGCCAATTTATGATCTAGGCTGATATGATGGGTATTTCTATGTATTTTTACATAAAAATACTAAATAGTGCAGCTTTAATTTTATATTTTCACACGGGGTAGCTCTATCAGACCCTGTATATTGTATGTATCCAGGCCATTGCTGTAAATAAAGTGTTCAGTCAACAAGCCTGGTTAGATAAGGCTGAACAGCAACAGTTAAAACGTCTTAGGGACCCATTTAAAGGCCGACTGGACAGGAATTTATTGTTCGCGTCCCCAATCTAACCCACTTTCCCTATTTTTAGGCGCGCCGGGCCCGAGAGGCCATCTGCTGCTGCTGTAGCTGTGAAAGTGGATCAGCGTGGAGGATCCCTGTCAGGGTGGCAGGCAGCAGTCAAGGAGTCCAGCTCTGCTATTTATAATCAACATCTATCCTTCGTCACCAGCGAGTGGCGGCGGAGAAATCCAACGCGGCTCCAGGCCAAGCTTCTGGCCGTTGTTACTTAACGTCTGGCTGGAGGTTTAATGGTTTCGATTTCCAACACTTTCTAGGTCTGCTGGCGAGGCGCCGCTCCAGTCGCACGGCGCCTCGCCAGCAGGACTGGAAAGTGTCAGAAATTGAATCATAATCCTGCAGACAGACGGTAGCGGGTAACTGTTCTCACTCAGGGGGCGTTTGTGTGCTGTTTGTTTGGTCTGACTGAGAGTGGAACATTTCAGTTTGCTGTATTTGGTTCGTTTAGGTTCACACTGCTCAATCACAGGTGAACCGGGGCCTGTAAACAAAACTCACAAGTAGTTTTGGTAACCTGTCATCTTCTCTGCTCTCTTTGCTGTCATTTCCTGTCTCTGGTGTTCAAACCAGTTGAGAACACATGTCTGAAGGAGCGTCAGTCCAGACTGAGGTGTGCCCTCAGTTACTTTTCTTCCAAGCATGATGTCAACATCTGTCTCTTTAGACCCATAATCCCTTGCACTGTGGGGTCATTTCTTGTAGTTGGTTTTGGATTATGTTCTGACGAACCGCAGTGTCAGAGTGTCAGAGTGTCAGAGTGTCCGCATTTTCAGGTGTGTGGTTGGTTATTTGGTGCAGTCAGAGTTTGATTGGTGTTGCTCTCACCGGGACGAACGAACCCAACTCATGGAGGACACGCTGCAGCGTTCAAATAAATCACTCTGAATAGCGTTGCGAAATGTCCGGGTTACTTGTAACCAGCTGTATTTACCTGTGTCATATGCAGACATAAATATTATTTCCGCAAATTTGCAGGAAGATTTCCGCCCCTTTAAGGTAAGGCCGACTGTACCTTTAACTCCTTGTGTGGCCTTGAGAAAGACACCGAGCCCTTTAGTGAAATGACGACAAGAAACTAATTCAAGTTGTTCTAAAAATAATAAGAGCTTCTAAAATTTAGTAAAAGGAGTCCAAGTATAGAAATACAGCATTTATTTAGAAAAGGGAACACTTTTTTTTTTCAAATACATTTTGAAATAAAAATCAAGCAAATGCAAAGGACAGCTGAAGTGCGGAGGGTATTATGGGATGGGGAGGGGGTCATATCTGGGCCTGCAGGTAATGTTCATAATTGGCTCGAAGCACAAACTCGAAGTAGGGCTTTGATTTCAAACCGGCCAGCTCATCCAGCTCCAGGAGGTCCTTGACCTCCGGCAGGTACGTCTGCAGAGGAACACCTGAAACATATTACATTTGGGATGAGATTTGGGATGAGTTCATTTTCTACGCTCTATTGTCTGTTACATAATGTCGTTCATAACATTTCTTTTGGTAAACGTTCACATGTGACAGCCACTTCAATATATAATTATCAAAATCAGAAATGGACACAAAAACCCGTAGAAATCTCCTGGTGGCAGCGAACACTTGTAAGCTACTGATATTTTCAGCAGAAGAAAAAAACAAACGGTGATCCCAAAGCACATTATGAAATTACAAGACACGAGGTCTTGAGGAGAACATGAATTCAGTAGGAAATGTTAAGTTGAAAAACAACTCAATACTGAGATGATACGATTCAATCATTCAGCGTTGTGAAGGTACAGAAACTGGAGAAGCCAAAACATTAAACATGGTTAACTGTACATACCTTCCTGTGTGAGCTTGAGGAGGATCTTGACAAAGATGCTGTCCTTGGCGGCTTCCAGAGGGTCGTCGTTCCCGTCAGCCGAGGACCAGCTAGTCGTCACAGACAGACAGTCAAAAAATATGTAATGACAACAACAGGGACTGATGTGCAGTTAACAGAGTATGCAGTCGCCCTTCCATAAACCATGTTTTTATTGTTTTAAACCACCTTGAATTGCAGGCCTTTAAAAGGAGCATCTTGAAACATCAATATATCATTGGAAAATGAAGTGATACCTTTGTAAAATTACCGTAAACAAACGAGACCAGGGTGGAGACGACAGGTAGCCTGTACCTGACACCAGTGGTGTTGTGTTTCGCCACATTAGACTACATTTCCCATTATGCTTCCCCCCCCTCCCCCTCCCTGGCATCTTTGTCTTTCCTGAAGAGGATCAACATGTTGGAAGTGATTCCTCCATCTTCCTTTCTCTCCTTCCTCCATCTGCCGTTGCCAGAAACTCTTTATCTTGAGCTCCGTTAGCGCTGGAAGAACAGCGCCCTCTTCCTGTTTGGTGCCGTAAAGCAATACAGCAGATTTCCCTCCAAATCGACCCGGTGGCCACAATGTAAAATGCAGAGTAGAGGCTGACAGGCTGGTAGAGGCTGGTAGAGGCTGACAGACTGGTCTGGTTTGTTTACGGTAATTATACTGATGTCTCAAAATAATGTAATTATTTATTGATGATAAAAAGCTACATAACACCTTTCAAGGGGTCGATAAGGAATAAGGATTCAAAAAAAAAACATCTTGGCCCTTACTCATCTTTCCTGAGGGCTTTGCCGAAGATCTCACATTTGAGTAAGTCGATGTCCGCAGCATCGTCCTGCAACGCGAACAGACAAACCGGTCAACTTCAGACCTGATTAGTCAAACCAGGAGCGGATCAGTCCAAGATGAAAACACATCACACAGGAAGTTACCTCGTCGATGTACTCGAGTAGATCCAGGGCCTTTTTGAAGTCGTACTCGTTGGCTCGTCTGTTGTCATCACAGATGTACATCTGGGGAGAGGGGAGGTGAAGTGAACACTAGCGGGAGCTTTTACTTCCTGATGTGACATCCAAGCAGGTTCAATAGCATTTAGGTATGTGGTGTCCTAAAAATAGGTTTGTGTGGATCAGGGTTTTTGACTAGAATATATATTACACACACCGGCCACTTTATTAGGTACACCTGCTCGTTAGCGCAAATGGCCTTCTCCAAACAGCCAATCACGTGGCTGCACCTCAACATATAAACCCTCCAGACATGGTGAAGTGGTTTAGTTTCTTGTTGGACCCAAACATCAGAACGTCAAGATGCTGATCTAAGAGACTTGGACCGTGGTGTGGTTGTTGGTTCAGCATCTCAGAACCAGCTGAACCCTCCTGGGGTTTCCACCACTACAGTCTCCATAGTGGAGGAACAGAAACACCTTGTTGATGAGAGGTCAGAGGTCAGAGGAGGATGGGCAGACTGGGTCAAGATGCTCCAGTAACATCTTTACAACAGTGTTGAGCAGTAGGGAGCTTGTTGGATCCATAAGGTCCTACCTACTAGAGAGGTGTTGGAGGCAGAAGGTCCTACCTACTAGAGAGGTGGAGGCAGAAGGTCCTACCTACTAGAGAGGTGTTGGAGGCTGAAGGTCCTACCTACTAGAGAGGTGTACCTAATAAAGTGGCCGGTGAGGGTATATTTTCCTACTTTGATGGGCTGAGCGCTGAGCAGTGGTGTGTGTGTGTGTGTGTGTGTGTGTGTGTGTGTGTGTGTGTGTGTGTGTTCCTACCTGGATGAGGTTGTGAGCGCTGAGCAGCGGCATGGTGTCGGGGTTCTGCTGCTTCTCCTCCAGCAGCTGTCTGGGCAGCGTCTCCTGGTGCAGCAGGAAGCGCTCCTGCTCGATGATGTCTGGCGGCAGATCAACGTTACGTCTGGTGAACTCTCAGGCTCCGTTCACACTGGGTGCCCATTCTGATTTCACATTTTTACCATGTAGTATTTTTTTGCAGTTAATTCAGATATATATATATTTTTTTTTTACCAATCATTACCAGCCATTTAGTTAATTATCACTGCAAATTAACACATGAAACCACAAAATCAATACAAATCAACCCAAAAAGTTCAACATCTAAAATCTGGTAATAGTGTAATGTTTTTATCCCTCTTCATTTACGGTGCCTCACATTAAAGTTTATATTTCTCTACTTTTATTTTCTATTTATTCCATTTATCCTTTTCTATTTTATTCCATTATTTTGAAAGTACTGTATGTCCCCGAAGCAATCAGCGGTGCGTTTTACCGTCCACTTGTTTGTTCAAGGCGTCCTCGGGCATGTCGGAGGCCAGGGCGGTCAGCTTGCTGAGGGCCAGCAGGGTCTTCTTCTTCACAAAGTAGCGCGTCTCCATGTTGGCCTGGGCGTAGAGCGTCCTGTGGGCCTGGAGAGGCAGGGGGCGCCAGGTCAATCACAACCACTGGTAGGGATTCATCCTGAGTGTGTGTATGTGTATGTGTGTGTGTGTATGTGTGTGTGTGTGTGTGTGTGTGTGGTTGCCCTACACTCTGGTAGTCGTGGACGTGGATGTGGTGCAGCCAGCTGAGGTGTTGGTGGGCCTGCAGGAAGCCGGCCAGCTGCTGGTGCTGGGCTACCGGCTGGGACAGCAGCTTGCCCCGCTTCCCCTTCTCCATGTACCAGCGGAACAGGAAGTCAGCAAAGTTCTGCGGCAGGAAGTGACACGTGGGAGAAGAGGGAGGTTGAGAGGAATTCAGAGTTGCACTGGGCTTGAATGAAACTAGAGGTGCACCAGTAGTATCTGTAGTAATGGACTGGGACAGTTAGGATATACCGGAAGTGAGTCGATTCCTTCAAAATAAAAGCAGCAAATTTCAACAAAGCTGGTATAAATGATGAGAGTTAAAACTTGTAACGAGAAATGTATTCACTTTGGTACTTTGTATAAAAACTGCAACACATGCCCATCAAATGAAAATGAAGTTTTTTTTAGTCTGGCTGGCCTGACACTGATAGAGAACTGAGAACCAACATAAAAAATACTTGTTGCAGTTTGTGTAAAAGAACGCTTTGCTCAGTTTTTGTTTTATTGTTCTTATTATGTTCTTTTGATTGAGGACTGTGACACAACTATCTGGCCCGGTCTTGAAACTCTATCACGGTATTCCTGGACCTTCGTGTACCTGGTCGGCGAACTTGGTCATGTAGTGCTGCAGGCGGCTCTGGTTGTCGGTCTGCTCACACATCTGAACCAGGATGTCAAAGTCACAGTACTTCTCAGCCAGCGCTGCCACCCACTGGTACTGACCGAGCTCCACTGCAACACACATGATGAGTGATGACAACAACTAAAACACAGTTACAGTATTAATCAATCTGTGATGATCAATGGATTCCAGAAGTTATAGAAGTGTTGTAATTTATCTTTCTGGTGAACCCAATTTCCCCCCAACCTGCCTCATCTACTTCAATTAATGATTTCCTACATTTCCCAGAATGCCTTTCGCATCTCTGGGTCACATGACTGGCCTGATCAAACACGTCCCCCTTCCTAACCCTGCACTCACGTAGCGGGGCCAGCAGCTCGGAGCGGCGCTGGCTGTACTCCATCTCCAGGCTGTTGTAGCGGTCTTGTTGGGCCCCCGGGGACCTCCGGTGCTGCAGGGACGTCAGCTGGGCCACGTAGCCTCCCAGGTAGATGTCCAACAGCGCCACCAGCTGCTCACAAAGGGCGCTGCGCAGCTCCGAGTCGGCATTCGGGTAGACCGAACGCAGGATGAGCTCGTGCTGGCTGGAGATGATGTTGCGAACGCCGCCAACGCCACCGGAGGCTGTTGGAGGGGAGGGGGGGGGGTACATAGTATATAACCAGAGATATACTAACAAAAACTAACTATCTGTTATCAACTATCTACTATCAACTATCTGTTATTAGGTCCATTGCATATTAAACTGTCAACTCCACCACCTTGACTTACTGGTTTATGTGGAAAACTGTATAATATTTGGAAAATTCTAACAAATATTAAAGGTGTCTGGTGAATTTGGGCCTGTAGAGAAAACATCGTTAGGTTGTCGCCCTGTTGGGATATCAAACTAACAGGGGAGAAACAAATGATGTCTCATTCAATCAAGAACATCATAAAGGATTTCAAGTTTAAATTTGTTTTCTTCAAATTGAATTTGTCAACTTTTATCTGCAATGGATGCAGAATATGTTTTGCTGTGGAGGAATAAAAGATAAAAGATATTTCCATCCCAATAAAGTTAACAGGAAGCAACAACACCACTGGTGAGAGGTTAGAGGTTAGAGGTTAGAGGCTAGCAGTGTCTCCACCATGGTCTCGTTTGTTTACGGTAGTTACACCAAGGTGTCACAATAGATTTAACAATGCTACCTTCACATCACATCACTAGAAACCATTCATCTAACATGTCTTATTATTACATGTGAGTGATCTTTAACATGAACATGTGGTGGTGTGAGGGAGGAGGTGAGGGTGTGTGTGTGTGTGTGTGTGTGTGTGTGTGTGTGTGTGTGTGCACTAGTGACTGAACACTTGATCACTCAGAAACAGGAGTATTTGTTTCATCTCTTGTCAGGGTGCTGTGACCTCTGACCTCCTGCTAAATGCCCAACATGAAGGTGTGTTACCGGTCCATGGTATGTACTCCGGCTCTGCAGCGGCGTTCTCAGAAGCTCTGTACATGGAGGCCTTGGTCTCTCTGTACTGACCAGCAGCCTGAAGCATGTCCTACACACACACACACACACACACACACACACACACACACACACACACACAGAAAAAAAAATCAAATTACATGCAGCATGCATTGCAAAATGATTGGGGGAAATGTAACCTGGACGTAGACAGAAGCGACCTTCCTGAGACGACGGCGGCGGTCAGAGAGTTTACCTTGATGATGGTGTTGACGGTGAGGACCACCTCGGCCCACTGAGCCGAGTCGACCAGGTTCTCCTTCAGAGTCCGCTCCTCCTCCTCCAGCAGACAGTCAAACACTGAGGAGATCTGGGAGACCTGGACACACACACACACACACACACACACACACACACACACACACACACACACACACACACACACACACACACACACACACACGATGTTGGAAGTTTCATACAACAGCAACAAAGTTCAAAATCTCCCAAAAAAAGAAAGAAATGCAGCTTTTAAATGTGCATGGAGCAGAAGAGCGATGAAGCAGCATGCTGGCGCTGTTCAGCCTCTAATGCATCTGAAACCAACTTGATCTTCATCTTCGTCCCTGCACCTGCTTCCTCAGCAAAGCTCCAGTTTAAATGACCAACTAGTTTATTTGTACTGCTCTTCATCAACACCCACATCATGAAAACAATAGATGAAAAACCCAAAACGTTAATACGACATCTCCCAACCTTAGTATTACGACTTCTATGCTAGAACAGACGCCATGACATGATCAACGCGCTATCTTGGTTAACTGCTGGTTATTCACTGTTTGATGATCCGCGATGGTATGGTTGGTCCGGCACCGGGAGTTTGAATGGGTGCTGAGAGTTGTTGGTTTGGACTACAATTGCTTTGGCTGACGGTCGTAGCAAAAACGAAACCAAAAACATTCCCCAAAATAAAAAAGGCCTTTTTTAAATAAATCAAAACCAGCGGGGAATAAACAAATTCACCAAACGAAACTGAGATTAAACCAAACAAAGTAACCAAAACATACGGTGATCTCCTGGCGTCTTCCACCGTCCTAGTTTCAGCACACCTGTCTTAATTAAGGAGGTTCCTGCGATGCGAGGTCAGGTGCCGCTGTGCACTTAGTTTAGCACCAAGCTACCACTAGGTGCTGCCAAACTATTTACATTATTATAAGAGGCTTCTAGAAACGTCTCTAACACTTAGAAAACCTCAAAAAACCTATTAGGGGGAAAAAAGGAGGGATGTTAAAGACGGGCGTGTCTGGGCGGCGGCTTCCCACCTCTCTGAAGAAGACGTCGGCGGGCGTGAGGCTGGGGTTCACGGCGGCGTTGTTCTTCTGCAGGGCGGCGGTGATGGCCTGGTTGACCAGCTCGCCGTGCTTGGCGTGGTGGTTCTTCAGCACCATGGCCGCCTGCAGCTTCTCGGCGTGTTCGCACAGCAGCAGGCGCGTGGCCATGGGGGAGGAGCGCACCGTCGCCTGGCCGAGGCGGTCCAGCAGACCCACCTGGAGGGAGGGAGGGGGAGGGGGAGAGAGAGAGAGAGAGAGAGGAGGACAGGGTGAAAGAGGTGGAGAAAGAAAGAACATGTCATCCCCCATGAATGATGCAGCCCCCTCACAGCCGGTGAGAAACATGTTACCGGGTGTTGACCTGTACTTGTGGCGCCCCCCTTTGGCCAATCAGGGTTATTTTGAAAATGCAGTGGTGAGATGAATCATTCCTCAACACACATGGACCATAGACTAGACAGTGATGAACAGTGCCGTCACGTTCTTCATCACTTATGAGAAATTTGTTATTTTTTGTGTTATTTGTTAAATCTCATTGTGTATGTTATGTTATATTTTAGGAGCTTTTCATGCAGGAAATTCAAAGGGTTCATAAACTTTCTCACAACTGCAGGTCAACACAATTACGATATGTAGACTGTTCACTCCATTCCCCTCACTACAGGAGAGGAGGTACAGGTGAGATCTGATCCCAGGCCAGCTACCTGACGGGGTGTGTGTGTGTGTGTGTGTGTGTGTGTGTGTGTGTGTGTGTGTGTGTGTGTGTATCTACCTGGAGCAGGAAGTCCATGAAGCAGCCGTGTGCCTTCATCTTGTCCTCCAGTTGGTGGAGGATGATGAGGGAGGTGAGGGGGAAGCCGGCGCTCTCTGGGTGGCACAGAAAGACGAGGCTGAACATGATCATCCTGTATGAACCGTTCTCAACGCCGTTCTGACACCTCAACGCCGTTCTGACACCTCAACGCCGCTCTGACACCTCAACGCCGTTCTGACACCTCAACCAACTTTATCTACATGTTATCTATGTTGTCTTTCTGTTCCTTCCATTTCCTTTATCCAGATGATCTTAAATTACTAATCAATAAGCTTACTTTCTATTATCTGCACTTAGTAAAATGGAGTTTATTTTTATGTATTTAATATACTTCATATTAAAATGCAGAGTAGAGGCTGACCGGCTTCTAGTGATGGTCTCGTTTGTTTACGGTAAATATACCAATGTTATTAATGTTAAAACGCTATAAATAACACCTTTAAAAGGCCTTAAATTCAGATACCCAGTCCCTCCTTGGCTCACCGTCGGGGACGGACTCGGCCCAGCGGGGGTCGGAGGCCGGGTAGTCGTCCACCAGGTCCAGGTTGATGCGAGTGACTAAGCCGTCCAGCTCCGCCCCCTCCTCGTCCTCGCCCTCGGCGGGGAACAGCTCGTCCGTCACCATCTGGGCCCCCACCAGGTCGTTGCTGACAGAGGAAAGAAGGTTTTCATCTCCACCATCAGTCATAATAGGGTTACACTGATAGATCGGTCTGCAGATATTGATCAATCGAATTGATGGATGGATTGATGGATTGTACAACTGATCAATACTACACTGGTTGTCTGTGGGAAACCGTTAACCTGAATTGATTCTAATGCAACATTTCTGGTACATCTGGTACACAGGAATATGTTTTATCATCATCATCCTGTGGACACAAGACATTTCCTATCGACCAGGTAGGAAACCAGTCTAGAGATGTTCCTGAAATACCAACCCACTGCCTCAATCTCTCTAAGGATCCGTGGTCTATAGTGGAGTGGAGGAAACACCCGAATCCTTGGAGTTTTTGTCAGATATTGAATATCGGCACAAAATATCAGCTATTGGCAGCTTTAATCCAAAACTATCTACCAAACCCAGATGATTCCTAACTGTATGCACCGACACCACTTCCCCTCTGCAGATACACACTCTACCTACTACATGTTAACTACTGGCCGATACAGGAGCCAATCACATTCCTCGTCTGGCTACGTACCGACAGAACTGCAGGAAGGCTGCCTTGAGCATCTTGGTTTTGTCCTCCTGAGCTACTGGCTCGACTCTGGTGGGAGTCTCCATCGCTGAAACCTTGAAAAGAGAATAAACATCATGAATGCGTTTCATCTTCCATCACAATTCACCTTAAATCACCTGTCAATCAAACAGTGTGTCCAGTACGGTGACGTCTTTCTCCTTGGATTTTCTGTGGATGGAGTTTGAGTTCCTGTAGGTGGCGCTCTTTTAGCCACGGTGTCTATCGCTGCTCATGCTAACTACGCAGTTTTGAAAGCCAGAACTATCAGCACCTGGTCAAGTAATCATTGAGTCATGGGTATTGATCAACAACCCTATCACCCCGTACAGTTACTTGGTGGTATGGGGCAGTACAACGTTGAGGTACAGTGATCAGCAGGTACTACAGGGGTCTCACCTCCGGGGCAGCAGCCAGGGAGGAGCAGAGGGAGTCCTCCATGGTCTCCGGCAGGATGGAGGCGCTCTCCCGGGCCACCACCGCCACCAGGCCGCTGTTCCGGGAGAAAAACACCGGCAGGTTGGCACAGCAGCCGCCGCCATGCACGCCGTCACCTGGGGAGAGAGAACGACGGGGGTGGTTGGGGGGAGGGAGGGGGAGTCGGATGATGATCGGGCGCTCAAGTCAAAGGAAAGTAAATCCCAAACCTAAAGCTGAGATTTATGGAAAAAAATCGATCCTGGTGCCAAAATTAGTGAGTTTAACTGACTTTCACTACTTTTCTCTGATAAAAAATATATTCTGTACATATATCCTTCCTACCTGATGATGTGAATACTAGTACTAGCACACTAGTATCCATGTCTAACTTGTATTTGTATGTGCTCTATACTCTGCAATACCCTGTTTCCAAAAGGGGATTGTTCTAGTTCCATCTACTAAACTATTTGACATCATATTGTTTGGTAAAGGTGGTACTGAGTCCGAGGCCCCGTCACGACTCTCACCAGAGGAGTTGAAGGGGATCTTCTCCTCGGGCAGCCTCCCCCTGCCGGTGCCCGTGGAGCAGGCGAACACCAACTCCTGGTTGTAGAGAAAGGCAGCGGAGCCGGAGGAGCGTGGCAGCACCAGCCGGGTGGCCTGCAGGGCCTCCTCGCTCTGGGGAAACACAGCAACACACCAGGAAGGAAGATCAGACGGACGGACCAATCACGGACCACTAGGGGCGTAACAAAACGTCCTCGAGAACCTGACACATCTAAGGAATGACATTCAGAGTGGTTTCTCTTTCGCTTCGTTTGAACACGAGAGAATGAAATGTTTTCATTTTGTCTTTGTATTCTGACCATTTTTCTTTACATAAGAAATAAAGAGTATTTTTGTCCTTTTGTCCCGACAGTCTCTGCCCTAGTTTTCCTTTAGCCTAATGGTTTAACATGTTATTGACTATATGGCATCGGGAGACGTTTGAATCCAATCCTTACTTGAGGGTCTAGCAGGACTTGAACCCCCAACCCTGACCTGCTTCACCCAAGGATCTTTACACAACTACAGTTCAGAAATATATTCTAGGGATATATCTTCGGTTGAATGTATAAGATTGTGTTTCATATGATCAGAAACACAAACAATAAGCAGGAAAAGAGCAGAAGATGAAAGGTGAATGTGATGTGTACAACATATCACGGCTCTCATTCAGGAGTATGAAGAATCCCCGTGAAGAAGATGTTCTCAGATCTTATGCTGACCAGATAAATCAAACTGTATTTCACAAACTGTCGCAGGATCTCAAGGAGGGTAAAGGACCAACCTGGAACGGTGGGTTGTACTTGGTGACCTCCACGGTGAACTGGTCGGAGATGCTGGCGCCGCTGTCCTGCAGGGTGACCAGGCAGAAGTAGGCCAGGCAGGGGGAGTCCGAGGGGTGCCAGGCTGCAGCCAGAACCACCAGGCCGACCCTGAGACAGAACAGGACCGGGTCAGTCAGCTGTTGGACATTTCTTCAACTGCCATGACGGTGTACTCATGCACACACACACACACACACACACACACACACACACACACTCACTGGCTGAGCTTCATATCCAGGTATGTGACGTTGGCTCCTTCCTTCACCTCCTCATAGTTGCTCTCTGATCCCTGGTTGGAGGGAAACGCTCCGTTATTTATTTACTTTCAGTATCACAAAGAGAGTTTTGACATTTAAAGGGGCATTTCGTCCATATGGCTGCTGTTCTGCTGCTAAGTGATGAGGTAGAAAGGGTTTTTATTCAGGCCCCAGTTCAATAGATAGAGGATTTTAGTTCCCATCAAACTTCATTTTCACAATATAAAACAATTCACATTCAAATACTACAACTGTCTACATTTTGGGGAAATTAAATATCAGCTTTGTTTTTCAGCGTCGATACTGAACCATGAGCCTCCTCTAACTAACCCAGCGAGCAGGAAATAATGTCAGGAGACACAAAAACATAAAGACTGGTTTGTTTTATATGGACAGACACCATGAGGATGTTTTCTACCGGTTGTGCTGTATCTCAATGTAGTGAACGTTAGCTAGACTGTGCTAGACCAGGATTAAACCAGCGACCCGCCGGCTACCGAGCCTCCCTGCCACCACATCACCAACAATGAACACGAGTCGTGCGCCCGTGAAACATGAGGGACAGATCGCTGCCAAACGGACCCAGATGGCGTCGGCGATGCTCTCGGTCAGAGCTCGGCTGGCGTCCCAGCTGAGGATCTGGTGCTCCGAGCTCTCGTCCACCTCCCATTTACTCAGACTGGAGCTGGTCAGGGTGTACAGGCAGCCCGTCTCGCCCACCCACAGCACACTGTGGAGCTGCAAAGGAAGAAACGGTCAGGGTGAGCGTCCACCATCTGAATCCTGCTCAACCCAGTAACCCAGCCGCCTGTTGCACCAGCTGGAAGTTAGGCTGCAAAGTTAAAGGCTCTAAACTTTACGTTGAAAGCTGCTTCATGCCTTGCTCTACCTATTGACATACACAGGGAATTGAACCCCCGAACCCGTTGCAGCGTTAGTGCCTTTGAGATACATGCTTTCTTTTTCACAGTGAAATCGTCTGACATCACTCACAGTGTCGTTGGCCGGCAGGGAGAGGAAGCCGAAGAGGCCGGAGACGCGGCGCCCGATGCCGGACAGCATCCCCTGGCCCTGCTGCAGAGCTCGGTGCTGGAGCCTTCCAGAAGAATCCACACTCAGCCCTCAACAGGTGACTCTTGAACGAGGACAAGATGAAGCTGCCACCCTGAGGGAGGAGAGAAAGGTCAGCGATACGTTTCTTCATGGTTCCGGGGATGGGTTGTGGTGAGCACGTTTTCACACCTGTTTACTCCACTTACTCTAACGGCAACGACGAAGTTGCAGAGCTCCCCCATGTCCACATCGGTCTCTGTGTAGTTTCCCTCGTGGGCCAGGCTGGGCCAGAAGCGAGCCGTCCCCTCCGACGCCACCACCAGGACGGAGATGGACTGAACGGTGGCCGTCACCAGAGGCCCGGGGGCGGTGACGGCCACGAGGTCTGCCGTGTAGGAATACTCACTGCCGGGCAGCTGCAGCTCCTTACAGACGGACAGCTGCAGAAACACAGAGATCTCCGGTCACGGGAAGGAACGTTATGTTGATCCAGTGGTCACAGAAGTCACATGGACTCACAAGCAGCTGGTTTATTGGACAGTTTTGATATCCTGTCGTCCCGCTGTTCTCACCCAGACAAACGAATTGAACCAAAGGAGGAAATGCTGCAGAGTTCAACTGAACCGCTCCCAACATGCGTGGTGTGAACGCGCCCCTAACGGTACCTTGGCTACAGCAGTCTGGCAGATCTTCCAGATGATCAGACTCTCTCCACACACCATCCAGGCCCAGCCGCTCTCGCTCACTTTGACGGAGATCTGGTCGTCGGCTAGAAGATCCAACACACACACAAGATCATTCAACAGCAATTCACAATAACCAGTTGTTCATTTATGTGAACTGAACAATAGTTATTCTAGCCTCCAAGGCAGCCCAGAGTACGGGACTGATCACGTCCCTGAAGAGGACAGGGTTGCCTTTACCGTCAGCCATCGTCAGCGCCTCCATGACTTTGACGGGCAGCGACGAGCCGAAGGTTTGGACGTCGAAGTTGACCGATTCTGCGGTTGTGTGGCTCTGTGCACGGGTGGGGGTCGACCTGGTGGTGGAGAGGGGAGGATTTCAACTTCGACTGAGTGGACAGAATATCAGGATCACCTTCCAAATATTGAGCTGCACCCCCTTTCCTCTAATTCATCTACATCCTTCAACCATGTGTGTGCAGGTTCTCCGTCCAACCAAAGACTATCAGCTGATTTTGATGTGGATGAAGTTGTGCTAATGTGTGAAATCAGTCGATATACTGTTGGAGACCACTGATCTACATCTCCCCTTCATGTCTGAAGTGTATTTAACAAGTGAAACCAATAGCTGGCATAGCTCTCGCCTGGATTAGCCTGGTCAATCTGTTCCATTAACACTCTTTCATCCTCTAGAACTTTTTGGTCTTGGAGAATTTCTAGTCAAGTAAAAAAGTATAATTGAAGATGTTACATTCAATGTAATGCGTTAGGGTTCAAACTGGATATTGATTGATGTGTGATGTGTGTGTTTTTGTGATCCAGAAACAAAATATTGTGCACGTTATTAGTTAAATCACATTGTGTTTATTTTGAACTTGAACTAAGTTGCTAAGTAATACGTTTGAAAGTGTATAGCCTGGTGTTAGCGTCCTGATGCATCCTTCACAGTGGTTGACGTCTCGGGAGTTGTTTTCTACACTGGGAGTGAACGAGCTCGAGCGGAATGGCAAAACTGATTTAAGAACATCGTCAGTTGTGGTGTATGCATGTAAAAACAGTCATGGTCAACTGAATCGATTGAAAACGTAAAATCTCAGCGAAAAAGTCCAATCGCACTGGAATGGTGCTTCAACGGTATCGGGAGGGACGTTGACGACTCACCTCGCGGCCAGAGACGTCCTGCGCGGGGAGAAGAGCAGACCGGTCGGCGTACCGGTGACACTCTTCCTACCGGCCAGTCTGGACTGCTGCCTGCGGCCGGAGCTCGGGGTGCTGCGGGGGCTGAACATGTCTGCGGTGCCCCGTAGTGCTCAACGGTTACGAAATATCCACAATTCACCGAAAAATACACTGTGGGTCTTCACTGTCAATGTCCAAACAACGCGCGGTGCAGTCGCTTGAAATATACGTCATCACACAGTCAGTTGAAAGTCCCGCCCATCGGCTACAAAGCGCTGAAGTTGATTTTTATTTTTAATAATTATTAATCGCAAGGAATATATATAAAAATAAGACAGGGACCATTTTACATTTACAATCTTCATAACAAAGGGTATTGATTAGGCTGCTATATATACACACTGGCACAAGGAGATGTACAATACATATAATAAAATAAAATAGAAATATATAAAATAAAATAAAAATGGGAGCACTAGATAGAACATAAATGCAAATACTGGGACATGGACATTTTTAATATTTTCCCTAAATTTGAGTGATTTAAAATAACAACTACAAGCCTCATTGAAACACAAGCATAATATCATAATAAGGGAAGCCGGTTTGACATTGTTTTGTAGATTCTTGAGTTATTGTACTGACCAGTGTGGCAACCAGCAAGCAGAAGGGTCGTAAAGGAGAGGGAATTGGCGTGGGAGAGAATCGCTGCCCGAGTCAATGCGTACGTTTGAATGCAGTAGTGTATTCATTTAACATTTAACCACACTTTCTTATAATATTACCTACATGTGAGAAAGTGGTGGAATGGTATTGGAAAAAAAATATTTTGCAATCCCACGGGCGCAAAGCGCACTTGGCAGCAGCTGAAAATGAAATATAAAAACGTTACATTCATTTAGCAGAGGCTTTTATCCAAAGCGACTTACAAAGGTGATAGTTAACACTATGTGGGGATCGAACCCACAACCCTGAGACTGAGAGTCTAATGCTCTACTAACTGAGCTGTCTGGGCCAGACATACTTCAAATGTTGTACTTGGGGCGGCAAATTAGAAAGGCAGATCTAGAAATTTAATTACTCGAACATAAGTTAGAGGTGGGTGCATGATCACAGGTGAAATGTGTTGTTGGAACAATATAAAAATACTAACTGTTGCTTTTGTATTTGTAGGAATAAAGAAGACCAAATGAAATGTGTCTTTATTTGACTCGGGGTGGTGGTAGCTTAATCCGTGAACTGTAAACGGCATATTATATCTCGGACAGCTCTTCCATCCTGGACATAGAACATCTAATCGGGGTCTCAAAATCCTCTCCCGACGTAAGGCTATGCGAATTACTTCCGCTTGAATATCAATCGGGTTACCGAGGAAAGGACACGCCATGTCCGACAGCTGCTTCAGGTTCAGCAGAGGGAGGAGACAGGGAGAAACTCAGGGTTTGTTCAAGAAAACCTGCCAGCGAGCAGGTTAGGTTCACAGAGTCAGTTACCATGGTAACTGAATCAGAGTTTGAGTTACCTCTCTTTCTGGAACGGAAAACCCAGAGTTTCCCTCATCTCAGGGTTAACAAGCTCAGAGTTTTCACTAAACCCGCTTCTTGGAACAGGCCCCTGACCAGTGTCATAATCGCTGCTAGTGAGCTTCAGTGGATATGCCATCCATCCGCTGTACATCCTGGTTCTACTTAATGTTTATTGTGCATTCTAGTATTTAGGCCTTGCATTTGATATTTTGCACATTCTGTTTTTTGTGATACTTTTATTTATTTATTTATTTATTTATTTGTTTGTTTCTTTGTTTGTTTATTCTTTGTGTGTGTTTGTATTTAATGTAAACATAGAAATGTAGACTGTACCTTTCTGGTCCACACTCCAGCATAGTGGGGAGGCGGTAATGAGCCTAAAGGATGGATGCCAACCGCCATTAAACAAGAACAAGAAGAAGAAGAAGAGCCGACGAAGCAGCTGCAGGATCAGAAGAAGAAGAAGAAGAAGCAGCAGCTATTTGATGGAGGGGGACCGTGGGGTGGGGAAGCACGATGGAGTTGCAACGAAATGCAGCGGCGTAGTTTAAGTGGAAAACCAAGTTTCATTGAATAGAATCATCTTGCATGTATGTAACTGACGACTGAGGAGAGCAGCACGATATGCAGTGAGTAGCGACTCACAACTAGCGTTTGTACAAAACCGGATTCTCGCGCTAATCCCGCTAAAAGTTTGGAGTGGCCAGGCCCATTCCAGTGCTAGCTAGCTAGCTCAATGCAGGCATCCTTCTCGTTAATGTGCCAAACTGACAGCGCTGGGTGGGATTTTGCGTCGGTTCCCGGTGGCTTCGGCTGTCACATAGTTGGCGTGTGTAACAGAACGTCAACAATGGCGTTTCCCGTGTGTTTGCTTCAGTGAGCCAGCGTTAGCACTAGTGGCTCCCTAGCTAGTTAGCTCTAGCTACAGGAGAGAGCTATGTTAACTTCTATGAGAGCTACCTTCGCCTTGGATATCTTGAATCAAAATTTGAGAACAAAACAGGAATGATCCTGTCCTTTTGTGTAATGGTTTGATTTCATGGACATCATCTACACTGAACCAGGCAGTTACAGAGCTGTGTCACTTGTATGACTGACAAGATGAGAAAGCAGTTGCTTAGGGGATCCCTTGTGTGAAACCTCCCTCCACCTCTCGGCTGTTTAATACTGTTGTTCTGGTTCCACAGGCCATGAAGCGGGTTCGCACTGAGCAGATCCAGTATGTTGTAGCTCAGTACCTGAAGCGGAGGCAGTATGTAGACACCGAAGGCTCCCTGAAAGGTGCCAAACTCTTTCAGTCAGCTGAGGAGATGGCTGCCAACCTGACAGGTGAGGAGACGAATCCGATGTAGTTGCTATTATTGTAAATTTGGTGGCATCCTGTGTGCAACATGCTGAGCCAAGTTAGACTGTCATGTAGCTTCAAATGTAGTCACATCAGAGTTAGAACCACGCTCACTTTATTTGCCAATTACAGTAAAGGTACCAGAATCTTGTCTTGTCACCGATGCATGGTATAGGAACACCTCTACCTCACATACAGAGCCGAGGGGGGCAGTGTGATGGAGATAGTATCACTCCACAAATATACATTCAACATCCAGTCACATCGGCACCCATGTGACACCCATCGGCGATGTTTGAGGGCATTGTGGTGTTGTTTTTTTAAAAGTTGACATTGGAACTTGTATTGTACTTGTACTAAAACATTTTAGCACAGTGGTCAATTGCTTTTTTATTTATTGCACTAATGAAATTAGCATGGCATGAATTTGCAGTGTAAACCAGGTGCATGAAGCAACTGAACAAGATGAATGTTCTTTCAAGAGAATAGTTCAAAAGAGCAGAAAAAAAACTCAGATATAGACTATCCTAAAATAATCAAAATAAATAGTAAAAATAAAAGCACTCATGGTCGACCTGCACTAGCAGTGTTTATAGCGGAGAGACTCTGGAGACTCTGTAGAGTTTCCCCACACTACTACTTTAGTGTGTGTGTGTGTGTGTGTGCCTGTAATGTATTACACAGCTCGCTCCCTCTTTCTAAGGCACTCAGCCCCTCCACTAACTATCTTCCTGGGGGAAACTAAGTGGTCCGTTTACGGATGATGGGGTTATCGCTAATATCTTCCTCTTGGTTTCTCGGAGCAGTACAGACGGAGTCGGGGTGCGCCAACATCGTCTCTGCTGCACCTTGCCAGTCTGACCCGCAACAGTACGAGACGCAATACTCCAGACTGCGCACTTTTCTCTCAGGTACTAGATTCACATCCTTGTTGCTTTATGAGTGACTTCCTCACCTAACTAAAGATGATGTGTGTGGTTCCATGGGTAGAGCAAGGCATTAACACTGCCAGGGTTAGGGGCTCCATTCCCTGTGTAACTCAGGGGGTATAACATGGCGCTAACATTACCATCACCTGTGCACTCATGCTACTGTTGCGTGCCTTGAAAATGAGATGTTTTTTTGTTGCCGTCAGATTATTTTTATTTTCTCCACATTAGAAACGGAGGTGCCATGGGCCAAGGAGGTGAGCAGTATCCTCTACCCGCTCTTTGTGTACATCCACCTGGACATGGTGCGCTGTGGCCTGAAGGGGGCGGTAGATGGCTTCTACAGTCGCTTCCATGGCGCCTTCCTCCAGGACAGCGAGCAACGTGCCACCATAGAGCAGCTCCGCCACGTCCTCACCGCGCAGGACATTACGGCCAACCCCAAACTCAACGCTTTGCTGGAGCACAAGTATGTGGTGCACTTGACGGAGCCGGCCTACAGCTACCTGCTGCGCTACCTGCAGAGCGAGGACAACAGCGCCCTCTGCAGGGCCCTCAGCACCCACGTGCAGGTGGAGGTCACCGCCTCGAGGCGCACCGACTTCCAGCTTTACGGGGCAGCCAGCGGGCCCACCACTGCCCCCAACTCCACCTCCTCCTGGGCAGGGGTGGACGGGGCAGAGGCCGGGGAGGGAGTGGAGGTCCCAACGGGGATCCCACAGAGCGAGGCGGCCCAGGAGGCTCTGCAGGACTGTATCAAGAAAGTACGCGAGGGCCCCCCCTCGCTCACCACGGTGTGCTTCTATGCGTTCCACCACACAGAGCAGCTCCTCAACGCTGCCGAGGTGTCTGCCGACAGCAGGCTGCTGGCCGCCGGGTTCGACAGCTCAACGGTGAAGCTGTGGAGCCTCAGGGCCAGGAAGCTGAAGGCCAAGCCACATCAGGCCGACGTGTCTCATATCCGCCTGGCTTGTGATGTGCTGGAGGAGGAGGTGAGTCGAGTGAAGGGGGGCTGGATGTGGGCAGCTTGATGCTTCAAACGCCGGTGCCCTGCAGTAAGTGCTTCGTAAAGATGTAGTGGAGACAACCTAAATCAGTTACAGCACAGGTTGACAGTGTTCTCTTAATTTGATGGTCTTTTCTTTTATACACAATTGATTTTGTTTGATTGTTTTTCATAAAACAAAACCTGATTACATTCGTTTTACAAAGCGTACCAACGTGTCTGGCAATAGATATTGAAGAAGCTGAATAAAGGAGAGGTGACATAACACTTAACTGAATCTCATGTTTTTTTCATCGCCATGTTCTTTCCACTCAGGCGGACGAGGAGGACGGCTCTGGCAGCGAGATCAAGACGCTGCGTGGCCACAGCGGCCCGGTGTTTCGCACCGCCTTCCTGACGGACAGCTCGGGCCTGCTGTCCTGCTCGGAGGACACGTCCATCCGGTACTGGGACCTGGGCAGCTTTACCAACACGGCGCTCTACCAGGGCCACGCCTACCCGGTGTGGGACGTGGACGTCAGCCCCTGCAGCCTCTACTTCGCCAGCGGCTCCCACGATCGCACCGCCCGCCTCTGGACGTTCTCCCGGACGTACCCGCTGCGGTTTTACGCCGGGCACCTGGCCGACGTGGACTGCGTCAAGTTCCACCCCAACTCCAACTACCTGGCCACCGGCTCCACAGACAAGACTGTCCGCCTCTGGAGCACCCAGCAGGGGGCGTCTGTTCGCCTCTTTACGGGCCACCGCGGCCCGGTGCTGTCGCTGGCCTTCTCGCCTAACGGGAAGTACCTCGCGTCTGCCGGCGAGGACCAGCGGGTCCGGCTGTGGGACTTGTCCTCGGGGACCCTGTTCAAAGACCTGCGGGGACACACCGACAGCGTCACCAGCCTGTCGTTCAGCCCGGACAGCAGCCTGGTGGCGTCGTCGTCCATGGACAACTCGGTCAGGGTGTGGGACGTCCGCAACTCCCACGGCGGGACGCCTGCCGACGGCTCGTCCGGCGAACTCGTGGGGCTGTACACTGGAAACACCAGCAACGTGCTAAATGTCCAATTCATGGCCTGCAACCTGCTCCTGGTGACAGGAACCGCACAAGAGAAAGCAGAACAGTAGCGACGGCCATCTTGTCTTCATGTCTAGAAGGAACGCTTTGTCTTTTTTGTTGTTTTGTGTGTTTTCTTCCCTGAGCCAACCACCAAGAGGTCAAAAGGTCACTTGCCAAACTGAAGTGCAGGTCACCGCTCATCGCCAGAATATTTTTTTTGTTCTTTGCATAGAGAAAATGTATCACCGCTTTACTTTTAACGCTCACGCTTCACGTTAGTTTAGGAAGTCGGTCCTAGGAAGAGTTTCATTTTGACGTCTGCATTTTGTAGTTTCTCCTGCAGATCTCAGTATTGAAGGATTCATCGTTTCTCGTGTCCCTCGTGTTAAAACCGGTGCAGACTAGTTCTATCCTGTAATAACGGATGAGTTAAAGGTATAGGATCTGGGTTCTGGTGCCTTGGTGGTCAACAACTGTTTACCCGTCTCTCACACACCAGTTTTCTATGATCTATGTAAAGAGCTTATGAATGTGACCGTGGGGAGATGTCGTTTTCGTTTTCCAGGAATGAAGAAAACGATGCTTGTGTTCTGCTGTGGTGAAAACTCAACAACCACAGAACCTTTCAATTCAAGTAAGAATAAAGATAAACACCAAGGTTGCAGTTATGTGGTTTTGTTGCTGGTAGATTCATCAGTTTGCCAAATTATACATGTGACTGATTGATTGGAAATAAACATTCTGGAGTAAACCAGCTTCTGATTGGACAAATATTAGGAGCACCTTCTAAATATCGGAGCGCCTCAACGCTTCGCCGTCATCTGCACCTCTTCATGGTTGAGGTTAACTCAGATTCACTTAACTTCTTCAGATTGATGATATCTATTTTGTATTGTAACCGGCTTTTTTTTGTGGACCCGCTTTCCCTCAACCTGCCTCATCTCCTTCTAATTCAGTTAGTGATTTCCTTCGTTTCCCAGAATGCCTTTCGACAACCCCCAGTGACCGTGCCTGAACCTGTTCCCCTCAGTATGTCAGTATGTGTAGATGGAGAGCAATCATGAAACTGATGGCAAAAGTATTGTAAGAGCAAGAGAAGGAGTTGTGCCCGTTACTTGAAACCCAACATGGCTTGTAGCTGCGTTGCATTCTGGTCTATCCTGGCTACTGCATTGCATTCTGGTCTATCTACTGTCGGTGGAGAAATTGGTCTCTCTCTCTCTCCTCCGATGGATTTCTCCTGTATGATTGTTGATCGTCGGTCTAGAAAGAAGCCCTTGCTCTTTGATTCTGATTGGCTGACACCAAAACCTGACGGGTACCGTTGATGGTTTAGATCATGAAACGTTTTCTGATATCAAACTGGAAATATCTCAACGTGACGTCACGTCGTCTACGATTGGCCAGTTATCCACTGGAAGAACAACAAACACCAAGCTGTGTTGACGTGTTTTAGGGTGGATTTCTAACATGAGCTCCATATCGGGTCCCTCTTGGGGGATTCAAACTCAGGACGTCACACTTACACGGTAGCCTTAGACCACTGAGCCACCAGGATGCTGGGGCTGCAGCAGCGTCCAACTGGTCAACCGTTCAGCTGTTGTCAGACAAACGCTTATCTGCAAGAAGTATTTTTTTCTGTAGGAATGAAGGAAATCTTTGTCTCATTCCCTGTGGACGAAGTAAAACGGCTTCTTAAGAGGTCTCAAGGGCCAAAACACTCAAATGACCATCTAAACTTTCATTTCACGTCACAACAAACACCAAAACAGAAACGTGGTTTTTGTCTCGGGTGTTTGGTGGAAAGTGTAAAATCGTCAAGGAAATTTCTAAAAATCAATGGCTGTATTTTTCTCACTGTTCTGCGAGTGGCATTATTTGTACAATGCTAAAGTGTAAATATATTTTTGTAAAATCTTGGCTACCTTTTTGTTTGGTTTTTCTATTTCAGGAGAGAATTGACATCCTGCCCGTGTTTAATGTGGGCGGGAGAGTTTTCAGTTCAGCTTGATTTGGTCTCCCTCGTTTGTCTCCATGCAGTAGGAGCTCAATATCTACGTTCAGTCTACTTGGTTTTGCTGCGCTGGCGACCGGGGAGTTTCCTTCATGTGATCCATCATGTGGCCCAAGACAGGAAATAAAGAACAGAATTTATTTGAACAGTCGGGTTGGTTTTTACTTTGTGATCCATTGAGACTCTCTTCTTCTTCCACCCTTAACATGAAATCATGATCATCCTAATACACAGACACACTATGTACTACTACCACAAATACTACTACTAGACTACTGTTATGACTTACTACTACTATGACTACTACATATTAGTACTATCACCACTACTACTACTAGACTATTGTTATGAATTAGTACTACTACTATGTCTACTACTAGTACTACCGACAGTAGTAGTAGTACTGTCGCGCACTTATCCTGAGCTGGTAGAAAAGAGTTTTTGGTCATTATAAAGGCGACTTGTTGCAGGTACCCCGACGTACCGCACAGTGGCGCTGTTGAGTCGTTTTGATCTAATCTGTTGACAGGGGGATTGTAGGCTGGGGTAATATTAAGGTCATAACGCCAGGGGTTTTAATGCTGTGATGAATACACATCTAGTTCAAAGAGCTTTATTCTTTCATAGGAACCTTTTTTCACTGTTCAGACTTGAAATGGAAATAAAATAAAAGAGAGGTGAAAACAAGTCTAGTAGAGATACGTGGCTTTGTGATTCAAGGACATCCTTTGCTTGAGCTCTCATTGTTCCATATGTCATGTTGTTGTTTGGCAGAGAGAATAATACCAATAGACAGACAGATAGATATTGATTTCTCTCTCATCCCATCCTGTTGCTTACAGGCCCGTCTTGGTTTAGAGGCCAGATGGGACTGAAATAGTGGTAGTCTGGTACTAGTGGCCCGTGTGTGTGTGTGTGTGTGTGTGTGTGTGTGTGTGTGTGTGTAAACGTGCTTGCAGCATCAGCCACCCCTGGAGATTACAGTGGGTGTGGTTGGGAACTCATCTTGTAATCCACAGTCGAGTGTTTGAGTCACTGGTTGTAGCAGAAGTCGAAGCTTAAGTTAAATCGATCTACCGGAACATCTGGATAGATTCATGTATATTCTTGAAGAGTTTCACTGAGAAAAATAAATCTTTTGGTTTTCCTTCTCAATCCATCACAACTCAAAATATAATTGTATTGTAGTGGGAAAAATCACCCAGAAGAAGAAGTCTCTTGTTAAAGAACCTTTTATTACAAAAAAGGGCCTGAGTTTGTCTCTGCAGAGTACAAGACTAAATATTACACAATATGCACACAGGTTATATAGTTATCATTAGGATACTTCCTCCTTTGGTCTTCTACCAATGGGATCTCACTCCCCCTCCCCTCTGTCCCTCTCCTCTTGGTAAGGGTTTGGACGATCAACAATCATACAGGAGAAATCCATCAGAGATGAGAGAGAGACCAATTTCTACACCGACAGTAGATAGACCAGAATGCAATGCAGTAGCCGAGATAGACCAGAATGCAATGCAGCCACAAGACATGTTGTGTTTTGAGTGAGGGGCATGACTCAAAACCCATCACTCTGTTGCTTGTACTGTCCCTGTTACTCTCTCCACATTCACATAGTAAAACCCACAACTGGATGCAACAAGTTCAGGCCTGTTCTCTGGCGGTCATCAAAGGGCATTCTGGGAAATGTAGGAAATCATGAACTTATAGAAGTAGACGAGGCGGGCTGAGGGAAAGTGGGTACAATAAGAAATAAATTACAACTCTTTATCACAAAGCATCGAACATCACACTGATGATGTGTAACAGCATATCCAAGGTGGATTTCTCCTTCAGGGTTGTGAATCAGCAGGTTCACTGACTGACTGATAAACAGAGTGAAGCAGATGAGACATAGAGGACATGACATAGAGGACATGACATAGAGGACATAGAGGTTGATGAATGCAGTATAAATATACATGCATGGTGAGAGAAGAGAGCCTGACTCCATGTATTTAAATGGAAATTGAATATTGTGCTCGTGTGGGATTCTGTCATTATTGTTGCTAGTGTGTGTGTGTGTGTGTGTGTGTGTGTGTGCATGTGTGGGAGTGTGTGTTTGTTTAAAGTGTTTTTAGTTACTCCCCCTTGATCTTATTGTGAAAGGTTCCGTTAAAAACCATCACAATGGAAAGTGACCCTCAGGAATCAGAATGGCTTTATTATTATTATTATTATTAAGTATAAACCACTCATGGGTATTAATAACAACTAATATGAAGCACACACACACACACACACACACACACACACACACACACACACACACTCACACTCACACTCACTCACCCTGTTTGTTCACGATGCTGCTGGAGGTTCACCTCTGACTGACGCATGCCCACAACCTCGCTCCTCCTCTCCAACGGTCCCCATGGCAACGCGCGGAGGAAGGCAGCTTAGCAACACGGAGACCGGGAGAGAGCATCGCTGGTCCAGACCCGGAGGTGCCATCAATATTACACAGAGAGGGCGTCGAGGAAACAGCAGCGCCTCTGACATCCATCGACCGGTGAATCTTCTGAGCGTAAGTGATCCTTTTGTTTTATAGCAAACAGCCGCTCCGGTTGGTCCGATCCGCTCGGGTCGGTCGAAACCGGGTTTAGTTGTAGATCTGCTCGACTGTAAGATCATGAAAATGGTGGAGTGATGTAGTCGAGCTATAGGCTGCCGTGCGGCTCGTGCGGCTCGTGCGGTAGCCTGTTAGTTTCCATTTTTTTTATCCAGCTGTGTGCACATCTGTGTCTCTCTCTGAAGTGAAACCCTAATCATTTGTATCGATCTCCTCAGTCACTATGAAGTTCGTGGTGGTCCTTGTGGCCGCGGGCACGCTGGCCTTCCTCGGCGCGGTCATCTGCATCATCGCCAGTGTTTATCCTCGGAAAAGCGCCGCGCCTCTCAGCGACAACGGGACGCTGACATCGGAGACGCTGCTCCAGCCTCTGGCCCCGGGGTCGGTGGCCCACGCCGGTCCGCTGGGCGCCCTCCACGGCGCTGAGTCCTACGTGGGGGGAAACGGCTTGGGCATCGGTCTGGAGCTTCCCACTCTGAACGAGCTCAGCCCCGGCGAGGTGACCGGCGGAGGGGCCACGAAACAGTTCAGCTTCAACCGGCTGATCTGCACTCCCGTACCGGTTGGAGAATGCAAGCCCAAGAGCCTGAGGCAGCAGCAGGCGCAGGCGGACGAACCTCTGTACGGGGCTGGGGACGAGGACTGGACTTACCTCCGGACCACCGCGGAGGAGCTCCGGCAGATGGTCCTCCAGCAGAACGACCAGATCCTCATGGACCAGCGGACCATCCGGGAGCTGACGGGGAAGCTGAACGAGTGTGAAAGCGGCCTGGAGGACGACAGGAGCGTCCCCGAGCGGAGCGTCGGCGTCTGGACCGGCAACCGTCGCCTCATGGCCGGAGACGATGTGAGCTCTTCGGCCGCGGCGCAGCTGCAGACGGCGCGTGCCGTGGAGGAGCTCGAGAGGGCCATCATGGACCTGAAGGACCGCATTGAGAAACTGGAGGTATTGGAAAACACTGAGCAGGGTATCGATCTGGTTGGCTTCCCTCTGGGTGACAGCAGGGCATTTATCAGCGGTATCAGGGGTATCAGGGGTCCAAGATCAATCACAGTATGAATTACCAAATGATATCTGGGGTGTTTAACAGATTATAAGGACACTTATAAGGACATGGGCTTAAATAATCCTCCCAGAATTTATTGTTCACTACACAAACAGATATTCCAGGCCATGCTGAATCACTCTAGTTTACAGATGAGTTACAGGGAGAAATCATGGCAGCGAGATTGTTTCCCTAATGGCGTCTATGTTTATCATCTTAGCCGCCTTGACTCCTTCCGTCCATCCGTCCATCCCTCCTTCCTCTCTCTTTTATCCCGACCTTTCTCTTTTATGTTCACATCTCCACTCATGACACAGGCCCTCCTCGTGGCTTGCGCACGCTCCCCACGAGCCCATGGGAAATCTGTTCACCTGCTGCCCCCCCCCCCCCCCCCCCCCTCCGCATCCGGCAGCAGGAGAGAGAGACATAAATAAAAGATGAAGCTGCCTGGACAGGAAAGAGAGAGAGAAAAAAGAGAGAGAGAAAGAGACCTTGAGGATTCACAGAGAGATAGAGAGAGAGAGAGAGAGACAGGCTTATTACCACACAAACACACGCACACACACACACACACACACACACACGCACACACACACGCACACACACACGCTGCATTGCTGCCAGCCTCTCCAAGCAGAGTCAGTTACAAGGTTTCTCCCTCAGTGTGAATCATATCCTGGACGGTCCAGTCTCTCCTCAGCATCCCTCCTGATACATCAGCCTCCCAGCCACCTAACACACCTCTACTACTACTACTACTACTACTACTACTACTACTACTACTACTACTACACCTCTCTCTTTACTAGTACTACTACTACTACTACTACTACTACTACTACTACTACACCTCTCTCTTTACTAATACTAATACTACTATCATTACTACTACTACTACTACTACTACTACTACTACACCTCTCTCTTTACTAATACTAATACTACTATCATTACTACTACTACTACTACTACTACTATCATTACTACTACTACTACTACTACTACTACTACTACACCTCTCTCTTTACTAATACTACTACTACTACTACTACTACTACTACACCTCTCTCTTTACTAATACTACTACTACTACTACTACTACTACTACTACTACACCTCTCTCTTTACTAATACTAATACTACTATCATTACTACTACTACTACTACTACTACTACTACTACTACTACTATCATTACTACTACTACTACACCTCTCTCTTTACTAATACTAATACTACTATCATTACTACTACTACTACTACTACAACACCTCTCTCTTTACTAGTACTACTACTACTACTACTACTACTACTACTACTACTACACCTCTCTCTTTACTAGTACTACTACTACTACTACTACTACTATCATTACTACTACTACTACTACTACTACTACTACTACACCTCTCTCTTTACTAGTACTACTACTACTACTACTACTACTACTACTACTACTACACCTCTCTCTTTACTAGTACTACTACTACTACTACTACTACTATCATTACTACTACTACTACACCTCTCTCTTTACTAATACTAATACTACTATCATTACTACGACTACTACACCTCTCTCTTTACTAATACTAATACTACTATCATTACTACTACTACTACTACTACTACTACTACACCTCTCTCTTTACTAGTACTACTACTACTACTACTACTATTACTACTACTACTACTATCATTACTACTACTACTACACCTCTCTCTTTACTAATACTAATACTACTATCATTACTACTACTACTACTACTATTACTACTACTACTACTATCATTACTACTACTACTACACCTCTCTCTTTACTAATACTAATACTACTATCATTACTACTACTACTACTACTACACCTCTCTCTTTACTAGTACTATTACGACTACTATCACTACTACTACTACGCCTCTCTCTTTACTAGTACTATACTACTAATACTATACTACTACACTACTACACCCTCTCTCTTTACTATACTTACTATCTACTACTACTACTATCTCTACTACTACGACACTTACTCACACTACTACACCTCTCTCTTTACTATACTATTAACTACTATCCATTACTACTACTACTACTACTCACTACTACTAACCTACTACTACTATCATACTACTACTACTACTACTACTATTACTACTACTACTACTATCATACTTACTACTACTACACCTCTCTCTTTTACTATCTACTCTACTACTACACTACTATCGTCTACTCTTACTAGTCTTACATACTACACTATACTACTACTACTACTCTACACCTCTCTTTACTAAACTTTAATACTACTACGTACTACTACTACTACTACTACACCTCTCTTTACTATTCTGACTACTACTACACACACTCTCTCTACTGTACTACTAGACTATCTACACTACTCACACATCTACTTATACTACACCTTATTACTAGTATTAGTATACTACTCTTCTCTCTACTACTCACACCCCTCTCTATCCCTTCACTACTAACTAGCTAGTACTCTCTTCTTCTACTCGGAAACTACTACACTACATCCATCTCTTCTCTACGGTACTTTTTCGCTCTCTTTTCTCCTTATTCAGTATCATCCTCTCTCTCCTCCACTACCCTCATGGGAAGCTACAGTTACTCACCCTATGTAGTAAATCTAAACCTCTCCTCGCTAACTACCCCCTCCACGCATTTCCTCCCTCTGCTCCGACACCCTAGCAGTTAGGCCTGCCTAACACGCAACGGGACAGAATTCGTGGCGTGGCTTCAGCGCATCTCCCGACAGTGCCCGCCGGTGCCAGTGAGTCCTTGAGACAGGAGATTGGGACTGGAAGGGTTAAATCGATGCGTGACATCGATGAGACGATCCTTCTGAGCTGCGATGTCGGATGTAAAACGTCAAAACGTCAACATTACAGGAAAAGTTGTTGACAGAGTTGACAGAAAGAGTTGACAACATTGCAACAATGGGTTTTGATTGGTTCCACTGTTCCTACACAGCAAATATTTTCGTGTTGGTTTTTCAGTGTCAATTATTTGGAGCTGATAAGTGTTGATTGGCTTTTCAAAACTATCAAAACTGCTAAATTAACCCTGATGGATGGCATGATGTTGATTTTATACTCTAAATTACAATGATAATTTTGCTGAGAACCTTCATTCCTCCACAATGTAAAATGTTTAAGCTCAAAAGCAATGGAAATCACCAAAACTGGACATTTGTTTTTCTGCAACAGCAGCAATGTGGTTGATGAGATTAAAGATATTTCAGACTACTTTGTCACAAAATGGCATTTTTGTAACGTATTAAGTAAAATATAAGATACTGTATGGTGGAAATATGTGGCAACATTTGGAAATAATGTAGTAACCGTTTTCTAAAAGCTTTGCTGGAGATAACGCTCCATAACTGTGATATGGATCCATAGACCAGGTCGCTGAAGGCCGACAACTGAGGACCACTTCAAGTCAGACACCTCAAATGTCAAAGTCAGCAGTTGTCAGCAGAATATTGCAGAAATAGCAGTTTTACAATGGCAGAACTTAAAAAGCCTGTGGCAGAATTGGAGGAATCCTGGGGGACCTGGGAGTGAAGATGGGCCAGAATCTGTTCTGTCTTGAGCTCTGTTATTGTTCCGTCTTCCCAGACCCCCTCAGATCAGGTCGGTCTACAGTCAGAGAAGATGATCTGGTTTGATCTGGTTCCATCAGGAGTGTTGTGTAGCTGTGGGCTGGAAACTGGAGGGTTAATGGTGCCACAGAGCCATAGAGCAAGGCATGTGTGTGTGTGTGTGTGTGTGTGTGTGTCTGGGAGGGACAAATTCCAGTGCCCTTGTATAAATTGGCCAATAAAGTATTCTCCTTCCCCATTTCTCTCTCTCTCTCTCTCTCTCTCTCTCTCTCTCTCTCTCTCTCTCTCTCTCTCTCTCTCTCCACCCCCAGCGCTGACAGAGCCGTCGTTCCCCGATGGCTTCGTCCTCTCCTTCCCCATGCGGACCAACTACATGTACGGCCTGGTCAGGAAAGACATGCCAGAGATGTACGCCTTCACCGCCTGCGCATGGCTGAAGGCCAAAGAGGGGGGCATCGGGACCCCCTTCTCCTACTCGGTCCCGGGGCAGCCCAACGAGCTGGTGCTGCTACAGGGCGTCCACAACCCCGTGGAGCTGCTCATCAATGACAAGGTAGACAGGAACAGTGAAAGGTGAAAGAATGAACATTTTCCCAGCCTCTAGGCCTCCTCACGTAATCAGAAATAGCCTAAAAAACTATCAGCTGATTCTCCTCTTCCACTAGGTAAAGCGTACTGTAAATATGAAGCAGCTAACTGGCAGGCTCGTGGCTGGTGGTAATCCATTGGTTCAAATAAGGACTCTTTTCATGCTATGTGACGATTGATGAACAGTAACATTTAAAATGTCTTAGTATCCCTTTAAGAAACTAAACTACTAAATATGGATAATATTCCAGGTTTGAGTTCAGTTATTTATTTCTTGAAAAGGTTTATATGTGTCATCTTTCAAGGCCCTGTAATCTTTTCGTCCTGTTTTATCTACTTGATAAGGTTCTCACACATCTATCATCCATTCATCAAGATATTTATTCCCTCTGTGCAAACATGGAAGACATGAATTCTTCTCATTTTTATTTCACATCGATTTCAAGAAAACCTAAAAACTGAAAAAATATCACAACCTGGAAAATCCTCTGGAGACAGGAAGTGATGCGTTTAATGTTTCCAGCAGCAGAAACAGCGGTTTGTTTGGAATCAACAGAAGAAGAACTGGGTAGTTAGCATGAGCAGCGATAGCCACCGTGGCTGAACAGACAAAGAAAAGAGCGCCACCTACAGGAACTCAAGCAACAATGCTGAGATGTCTTCCCTGATGTCTATCACTGTCTTCTCTGACCCATAGGTGGCGCAGCTGCCCCTGTCCCTGCTGCAGGACGAGTGGCAGCACATCTGTGTGAGCTGGACCCTGAGGGACGGGGTGTGGAAGGCCTACCAGGGGGGCAAGATGAAGGGGAGGGGGGAGGGGCTGGCCGCCTGGCATCCCATCAAACCTGGAGGAGTCCTCATACTGGGCCAGGAGCAGGTGAGGGAGATGGAGGGATGGAGGGATAGATAGATAGAGAGATAGAGAGATAGATAGATAGACAGACAGATAGAGAGATAGAGAGATAGATAGATAGATAGATAGATAGAGAGATAGATAGAGAGATAGAGAGATAGATAGAGAGATAGATAGATAGACAGATAGATAGACAGATAGATAGACAGACAGATAGATAGATAGATAGATAGATAGATAGATAGATAGAGAGATAGAGAGATAGATAGAGAGATAGAGAGATAGAGGGAGAGAGAGATAGATAGATAGATAGATAGATGATAGATAGATAGATAGATAGATAGATAGATAGATAGATAGATAGACAGATAGATAGACAGATAGATAGACAGACAGATAGATAGATAGATAGATAGATAGATAGATAGAGAGATAGAGAGATAGATAGAGAGATAGAGAGATAGAGGGAGAGAGAGATAGATAGATAGATAGATAGATGATAGATAGATAGATAGATAGATAGATAGATAGATAGATAGATAGATAGATAGATAGATAGATAGAGAGATAGATAGAGAGATAGAGAGATAGAGAGATAGATAGATAGATAGATAGATAGACAGACAGATAGAGAGATAGAGAGATAGAGAGATAGAGAGATAGAGATAGAGAGATAGAGAGATAGATAGATAGAGAGATAGATAGATAGATAGATAGATAGATAGATAGATAGATAGACAGACAGATAGAGAGATAGAGAGATAGAGATAGAGCGATAGAGATAGAGAGATAGAGAGATAGATAGATAGATAGATAGATAGATCCAGGGGGAAATGAAGGGACTACCATGAGCTTTTCACACATGCACAGACAGAAACCTGATGATGTCCATCCTCACGCTGAGCTGCCTCTTAGTTGGACACAGAGATTACATAACCGTCATGGAGGGCTGACATCATCCCCTGCCCTGGTGTCAAAAGACCAATCACTGCTGTACATGAAGGATAAAAGGCATAAAACTGGGACTCCATTTACTGGACAGCTATTAGAGAGGGACCAGTCCAGCGCTCTGTCGGGGACGAGTGATGAATCACCACCGTGTGGATTGACCAGATTTGCTGGGTCGAGTCCAGGGACATCCCCCCTCATGAGAGAGTTTAACATGTTTTAGTCTTATTTAGAGGCAATCTGGGGACATTACATGGAGGGAGGGATCACAACACAGGATAAAGCTTCATCCTGCACTGTACTCACCCATATTTAACAAGACAGGATGACTCAGAGCTCCAGAGGTAGATCTGTCAGTAGTTAGGTGTATTTTACTCCAAAATCCACTCCTGGGGGCCCGTCTAGCAAGTAAAAGGAATATTATAAGTTATTAGCTCACAAAATACCCATACCTACAAAACACCTTTTTATACATGAATGCTTTGTTCTCTAAATGGAATTATACAGCCGGTAGTTTCTGCCAAACTTCATTCAATTCATATGGTCAAACACGTGTTTGAATTGTGCTGATGCTTTTCATAGAGCGGGGCTAGCTGGTTACAATACCAACTTTTGCAATAACCAGGGAACTAGTTGGCCATCTTTGTTGTTTTCTCCTGTTTTTTGTTCTCATGTACACTACTTTTAAGAAAACCTTTCAGACAGTACACATGCACTGGTAACCAGAGTATACAGGCCATAATACCCTTGAAGACCTCTGTGCATCCTCTGCCTAGTGGATCACTGTTGTCCCCATTAGAGTGACCTCTTGGCTATTAATGCTTGCGTTTCAGAATCAAACCGCTCACGTTTCCCATCTCCTCCTACCCAAGGACACGTTGGGCGGCCGTTTTGACGCCTCCCAGGCCCTGGTGGGGGAGCTCTCCCAGTTCAACCTGTGGGACCGGGTGTTGAAGCCCGCCGAGGTGGCCGCCCTGGCCGACTGCAGCTCCACCACCCTGGGCAACATCGCCCCCTGGACCGACCACGACGTGGATGTCTACGGAGGAGCCACCAAGGAGTCCCTGGACCCCTGCCACGCTGCCCAGAGGTCCAACCCCACCGGCCCCAAACAGTGAGGGGAGGCTGGGTGGAGGAAAGGGAGAGGCCAGCCAGCGGTGGTCAGGTTGTTTTTAAGGTTAATAAGGGGTGAGAGGAATTTTGGGATTTGACCGTAGAAAGGTTTAAAGACGTATCACATGGGGGTCTGGATATTCTTTGAGGAATGGGAAGCTTGCTGGTGGACTGATAGAAGTATTTAAAAGTGGTGTATATGTTTTTTTTGGCTCCTGCTGTCCACACTCAAGCATTTACCTCCGTAATGCGATACAGTGAGACTCGAGCTCAGCCACAGAATCACCTTAGTGACGGTTGCATAGAGACAGTGCACAAATAGGCCACGCCCCCACGGTGGGGGACAACAATCCGTCGCTCTCCAGACATAAGCAAACAATTCTCTCTCCCTACTTTTTATTATTGCAGTAAACAAGTAATATATTACTCTGTACTCATTTCAAAAGTAATATTACTTATTACACCTTGAGAGATTTGTTACACTACTCTTACCTCTTACATTACATTATTTACATTACCCCCTTACATTATTTCTCTGATTGGTAACTAATATTATTACTGATAATGAAATAGTAATTTGTTACATTACTTGTTACTGAGAAAGGTAATAATACCGCCCATCACTGTACATTTGTAGTTTGTAACTAACCCATAAGAGGTGAGCCTTTGTCAGAGAGTATTAATAATTTGTTTATTTTTGAATTTATTTTTGTTCTGTTATCTAGCTAACGTTCTTCTGTTATTTAGCTAACGTTGTTCCGTTATCTAGCTAGTGTTGTTCTGTTAGCTAGCTAACGTTGTTCCGTTATCTAGCTAACGTTGTTCCGTTATATAGCTAATGTTGTTCTGTTAGCTAGCTAACGTTGTTCCGTTATATAGCTAACGTTGTTCCGTTATATAGCTAATGTTGTTCTGTTAGCTAGCTAACGTTGTTCCGTTATCTAGCTAACGTTGTTCCGTTATATAGCTAATGTTGTTCTGTTAGCTACTGTTAACTAGCAACTTCAATTTAATCTGGGGGACAAACTCTGTGGTGACATACAGTCTATTACAAACTGACTTCCTGCTTTGGCTTTGGTTTGTTTTTCCCCATTGTGGGCGTGGCTTCCACTTAATGACACGTAATGCACTGTCTCTATGGGTGGATCGGCTTCAGGCATGGACTGAATGTATTTTAGTCATGGGATTCAGTAACCGATTGTTTTAATTGACCACTCTGTTTCGGACAATACATCTCTGGCCAATTATAATCTACTTGCTTATTGTGGGTTTTGATGCTTCGACAGAATGAACCTTTAACAACGCTGCTGATCTAAGTGGGTTTCTTAACTTCTCAACAAAGTGACACAGAAAGTTTTGTCTCTTGTCGTCTCGTGTCCAGTTGCCTGTGTTTGATGCTAAAACTTTGATTTGTGAGATGCCACGTGTTACCATGGCTACACATTGATTGATTTCAATACTCAACGGGAATAAGAAAATGAGTTTGTTTGTATGTTGTTGTTTTTTTACTGCACACGATCCTGTTGAGTAACATCTTTGTACTTTAGTTTTATATATTGCGTACCATGATTTCTTAATGCGGTGGTCTTTTCAATGTGCATCGTGTATAACTGTATCTCTGCTACTGTTACTCTGCCAGTCGCCTCGTCCTGCTTCACCTCGGACATCTCACACATGCTACGCTAAGCTGCAGCATCTTTGTGGTTTGGAGCTTACACAAAGCGGTGCCACTCAGTTGACTTGTGAAATAAACACGTCCGCCAGCATGATGTCTATCCAAGCACCAGTCAGCCACTGAAATTGTGAAAACTCTGGGTGAGTTTGATTCAATTTAGACCAAATATAACTGTATTTGCATGATGGAAGCATTTTCAGCGGGGAGGTTCAGATTTCTTATCACCGAAATACAAACTTTGTATTTGCAAATTGTATACAGTGATCCCCATATTACCCCACAGGCCAACACACACCCAAACAAATTATGTCACAGAATACCTTAGGTATGTGATGTCAGGGGCCGAGGGGGAAGTGCATGGTTTTGATGAGTGTCAAGAATTGATCCTATTGTCCTTACTCTACCTCGAAGATTGGCATATATATATACGCTAGTTTTAAACCTATATATATATAATTCAGCACAGAAGTGAAGACTTCAGAGAGACCTAACAGTTAATGAAATTAGCTAGCAATCTCGGGAACAGCAACTACAACGACGGCTTGAATCTAGGGGAGTTAGGTGCTAGCTAGCTACCTAGGCTACATTCTGGTAGCTAGCTATAGTTAGCCAAATATATTACATTCAAATATGAATTTGTTTCCAATAAGTTTCACATTCTTCTGTGAATTTTCACATTCTTCTGTGAAATGATAATAGTTTGTTTGCTTCCCGAGCATGTGTAATGTGTAATGTGTAATGTGACAGTTCAGAATGGTCTATAGAGGTCAGTGGGTAGAGCAAGGCACTCACACTGCCAGGACTGAGGGTTCGATTCCCCCAAAAATGCAGTATAATAATTTAAAAAAGGCGTATACTGTCGGCATCAGAGCTCTGCGCTTCTCACCTCTTACCTCAAGATATCAGATCCACCTAAAATTTGACACCCGGTTGTAAAGTGCCTGCTGGGCTCACGTGCCCAAAAAAAATCAAATCTTTTTACGTCTTCATCATCTCCTTCTTCTTCTTCTCTCTCTCTCTCTCTCTCTCTCTCGCTCTCTGTCTCTCTCTGTCTCTCGCTCTTGGTTGTGACGTTGAAGGCTGTGACATCAGTGTTGTGCTTGTCCTTATTTGCACCTCCATGGATCTTGTATGATATTGTGAAATATGTGGATGAAATAAAATAAAATGGTTACGACAGTGCTTTTGGGGTCATACCTAAAAAAAAAAGATCAAAGAAATGTTTTCAGGTTGTAAATGTGTATGTGTGTATGTGTGTGTGTGTGTGTATGTTTGAGTGTGTGTGTGTGTGTGTGTGTTTGAGTGTGAACAGCTCTCTTTACAGCTGTCATTGGGATTACACCTAAGGTAATTGAAGTGAGAATGAAACTAAAGGGATATGACTCACATACACACACACACACACACACACACACACACACGTATTTAGACCAATCTCATTTAATTGTAGTCAGACAACGTTAGCTTGTGTCTGACTCACTCAGACACAAGCTAACAAGAGACAGGCGAGAAAGTCTGAGCGTTAATAGCGGCATAATAGCTGAGTCACGGTTGAAGTTGAGCTCAGCGCCGATGGGCTGAAGCTCCTCGATCTGAGAGTGCGGATGCGTGACTGCTGATCTGCCCACACAGATCAGATCCCAGTTCTGCTCAGCTGCACTGGGATCTGATGTGTAACGTCCCGCTGCTGACGTTTCATCATTTGTCTCGCTTTGTAACATCTTGGGTTCCTCTCACTTCTTCTCTGCAGACGGTTTCAGCGAGTCAATCAACAAGTCAGTTAACGAGTGAGTCGATGAATATTCTCCTTCACTCTCTTACTGTACTTCCTGATTCTCTCTGTTGATCTTCTCACTGGTTTCTCCTCATTAGCAGCATCACACGGGGTCTTCCTCCCTCTCCCCAACAATCCTCGCCTCACTTCCTCTGCTGTTGAATAATAGATACACCCTAATTACCCCCCCCAACACACACACACACATGCACACACACACGTCTTCCTGCCACCTCATGGATGTTGATATTCACATCAAATCCTGATCATTCACAACATTTCCCAACAGTTCTCATCTTCTACTCTGCACGGCCTGTTGCATGTTGTTCTTACTGTTACTACTACACGACCGTTCCTGCACACCCTCCGTAACGACATCTCGATTTCTCTTCATCAATCGATCCTTCCCCTCCAGCCACTTGAAACCTGTTTTTTTTTCTGTTTCTTTATTTCCTTCACCAAGTGCAGCGACATTGTTCCTTTTTGTTCAGAAGTCCGACGCAGCTCATAGCACAAAAGTCTCTCCTCCTCCTCCTCATGATGAATACTTTCCTCAAGGTCTTCTCCAACCACCTCCTCCTCTTCTCTTTCATACTCGTCTCTGGCTGTACATCTCGTTTGTTCTTCCTGCTTCCTGCTGATATTTTATAAGAGGCTGTTTCACACTTGATCCAAGACACACAATCACACACACAAGTCTTTACCATTATATCTGCCTGTCTTCACTCCTTTTTATTTTATCACTCCATCCTCCATCTTTCCAATAGAGCTAATATATAACTAACCACAGCTGCTGAGTTGCCTCACAAACATGCACAGACACACAACCCATTTCATAATATAATCTTAATCTGTTACCGTGCAGTTCATTATTGGTTTATTGTCTCTCCGATCCAACATGACATACTCTTAAAAGAGAAGGAGGCAGGAGGCGGGGCAAATGGGGGGTTACAACCATGTGACCTAGGAAGAACATACACTGCATGGCCAAAGTATGTGGACATCCTTCTACTGTATATAATGGAACAATGGTCTGGGGCTGTTCTTCGTGGTTCGGGGCCCTTAGTTCCAGTGAAGGGAAATCTTAACATACGACATTCTAGACGATTCTGTGCTTCTAACTTTGTGGCAACAGTTTGGGGAAGGTCCTCCTGTTTCAGCATGACGATGCCCCCGTGCACAAAGCCAGGTCCCTACAGAAGTGGACAGGTGTCCACATACTTTTGGCCATGCCGTGTAGCTGTGGTTGAGATGAAGTTGCATCCTCAACCTGATTGCAGAGAGAGAAAGAAAGCGAGAGAGAGATTATAGAAAGATATGTCTTTCTACTTCTCCAGGGATTGATAATCCGCTCTAATCCAGAATTGAGCAGGAGTCATTGTTTCAGAAACCGAATTAATCCAGATGGTATTGTGGTCGTATTGATGTTATACAGCGGACGTGTGAAAATACATGCACAAGTCAGGTTTACAAATGCAGCATTTAAAATATTGGAGGCCTGTGTGTGTGTGTGTGTGTGTGTGTGTGTGTGTGTGTGTGTGTGTGGAGCAGGCCAAGAATTCTAGGTCAAAACTCTCCACCTAGGGATTCCACCCAAATGTTTCCAACAGAAAATGGGTCAGATTCAGTCCGAGAGCTGATTAGAAAGGATAGAGAACAGTTTTACTTGTGGTCCAGAAAAGGCAGAAAAAACACTGCCTGGAGTGGTATGAGACAGTAGTATAGTATTAGAACAGAATAGAACAGAATAGAATAGAATAGAATAGAATAAGTTTAATTTGAGGAGGAACTTGTCTTCCTGTGTCTGTATGTATGCATCCATCCAGGTTAGATGACATCGGGGGTGTTTTGTATCCACTGTTGCTCTTTCAGTTGATTGACCAACTATGAACCAATGGGGACGGAGCTAAGATGTAGTGGGCGGGCCTTTCCAAATAAGGACATTTCTTGTTTAAAATGTCTCCTTAACAACCGGTCTGGGAGTCATACAGCGAAACTTTTGGTGAACAAACGCCACGTAAGTAACATGTAACACCGCATGTATAAAGCTCAATAACAACATTCAACTCTTATTCGTTCACCGGCAAGTTGGAATAGGCTGAATTTGAGGCAGAAAACATCAACCGGTAGTATCAGCTGGTTGCTATCTAACAAGCTAAGCTAATTAGCCAACGCTAGTTACGGTTGATAAGGCGACCAAACCTGCGTTCACGTAAACTAAGCTAGGTAACGTTAACGAGTCAACCGTAACGGACGATAATTGATAATGATTCCCAAACGATTGACGAAGTATTTGGATAGAACGGACGATTAGACACTTTTTGTAGCTAGCTAACATCAGCTAAGTGAGGTTAGCAAACGTTAGTCTCGTCTCTAGCCGGTTACCGTTACAATGTAACGTTACCCAGCGTTGGAACAGACAACACGCTTGGTTTGCCATGGTTGTACTGGCTCTACGTGCTCATCATAACATGTCTCTCTAGGTAACATTACATGGCAAATAATACCAGGCGGCTAGGTAGCTGGCTTGTTAGTTTTTTTCCATGATGTAATGTCACGTCTTATTTCCAGGAGGGATTCGGAATGGCTGGGACTGGAGAGGGCAAGAAGGAAGAGGCCGACTACAAGAGGCTTCACAGCTTCCCTCTCATCAGGGTATGGAGTGGGACAAAGGCAGGACACAAGAGCCCAGGCACATTACAAGAACACTATCTGCATTTACAAGCAGTCCTTTCTCTCTAAAAAACTAAAGTACACCTGTCAGTGATTTGTAAGCGTTTGCAGTTTGGATATACCTGATCTGGCTGCTGACTCCCAGTTTACACATTGCTACATTGCTTGTTAACCTAATCACTGACAGAGAGGGAAAATACATCATTATCAACCATATTTGTCTCCAGCACACAGATATGCCAGAGGAAATGAGGGTCGAGACCATGGAGCTGTGTGTGACAGCCTGTGAGAAGTTTGCCACCAACAATGAGGTGTGTGTTTTGTGCTTGCCTTCTTCGACAACAGCCATTGCTTGTTTCAATGTAGAATGCTGTCTGTGTCCATATATATGGGTTCCTGCAAAGGCATGATATGGGGTAATTGTGCCAATACTTCCATGTTCGTGATTAGGGCTCCATTTGTTTGATGCCTTGTATGTGTGTTTTCTTCTTGTTGATCTCTGAGTTTTGTCTCTCCTCTCTCTGTGTCTCAGAGTGCAGCGAAGATGATCAAGGAGTCCATGGACAAGAAGTTTGGCAGCTCGTGGCATGTTGTGATCGGCGAGGGCTTTGGCTTCGAGGTCACACACGAGGTCAAGAACCTGCTCTACATGTTCTTTGGAGGGAGTCTGGCTGTGTGTGTGTGGAAGTGCTCCTAGCACCCGCTTCCTGTCCCTCCTCCTCTCTGACTCTGTCATCACGCTGGGAATTAACACCAGCTACCAGCCAAATGCTGGTTAAATGTGGCTGCAGCAGGTGTTTGTCTACGCTACCAGCCACTTCAGCAGGTAATAAACCATCACTTGGAGGTCTTATCCTATTCAAAAGTTGGCTGGTAAAATAGTGAAAGTGAATTTGGAGTTTTTTCTCTGCTTTCCACCCTCCATCCATCTCTGATGCTGTATCCGCGTTCTTTGTCATTTGTGAGCGTGCATGTGCGAGCACGAGCTCACCTTTTACAAGAATGCAGCCAGCCAGGGTCTCCAATGTCCTTTATCCTCATTTCTCTTCAGGGACTCTGTGTGTGTACGTGTGAGTGTGAATGAGTGAGTGTGTTTGTGTGTGTGTGTGTGTGTGTGTTTGTGTGTGTGTGTGTGTGTGTGTGTGTGTGTGTGTGTGTGTTGTTTTGTGTGTGCTGGACACACACTGTTTTTGAAAAACATCACATTGTCACCTTCCTTGGCCGTCGGATCAGATTTTGTGCGACAGTGAAATGTTCACCCCGTCTATAAGTCTTCACACACCGTCTCTCTGTCTCGCTACAATCACACTGCAGTCTTTAAAGAAAGTTTTTAATATTTTTACATGTAAATATTTTGATGCAACTTGAAAAAAATCTTTTTAAAGACCAGTGTCATCTTCTTGTTACGACGAAGGGCTCAGACTCTCTGGAGCCGAACACTACTAAACACTAAAGATCCACTTTTGCTCCCTGTATAGGAGTTTGTATTAAATCCCTAATAATATCACCCCGCTGGATGATATTAGCGATGTGATCATTTTTTTTTTATGTTAATGCCAGTTTTAATGATCCAATAGAATGGACCAATATGTGTGAACTGACCTGATTGTACAATAAACTCTGAATTGTGAACTTGCAGTGTCCTCTCTGTGTTCCTCACAACGTCAGTTAGGGGTCTGGGAAGGCCACATTTTAGGCATTTAGTTGATTCTCTCATTCAGTACAACAGTAGAGTGTTTCAACTCCTAGACCACATACATTACAAGCATCCGCCATTCCTGTGACACTGGAGAGACCGTGAGGCAGAAAAATGCGAAATGAATTTAAAAAAAAAAATTTGTTTAACCAGAAGCCTGTTTAACCTCTTCCTGCAACAACTCACCTCATCTTTCAGGTTTCAGAGCGAGACTTCTCCTTGAGCCAGACTTCTGTTTATGGTTAACCAAAGGTCTATCTCTGTAGGATCCTTTCAGTAATGTTGTCAGACACTTCCAATAACAATCTGAGCCTGTCAGTGGCAAAAACAACTTTTAGTGGACGTACTTTGATCAGCCCACTTGCCTCTGTGGATTACGTTGCAGCCATAGCAGCCCGTTTCACGACTGCCGACTGAAGCGATCTACCGGAGCAATTCCAAAACTTTTTGTACCAATTTTGCGGTATAAATGACGAATTTGTACACATAGAGCCCAGGTTTAAAAATACCGGAATTACCCTTTAAGATCTGAGGGGGGTAGATCATTGGGCAGAAGGACTAATTAGAAAACTAATTTTGAGAACTGATGATGATACATTAGGCACTTGGAGGCAGAGCTGCCAGGGGCATGACATTTATCTAATTGCTTTTTAGTATTATTCCAAGAACCAATTAAGAGATGTCTGAACAGCAGAGTCATACTGCATATAGCGGCTCTGTAGGACACAACGCAGACTTTGCTAAGAGTCAAACAAGTGTAATAATAGCTGCAGCTTGTTCAGAAAGCTGCAGCTCGTCTGGTGTTCATAACCCCAAGTTCTCCCATACAACTACCCTTCTCCGTTCTCTACACTGGCTCCCTGTAGCAGCTCATCCAGTTCAAGACCCTGGTGCTAGCCTATAGGGCAGTGAAAGGAACAGCTCCTTCTTACCTCCAGGCTATGGTCAAGAAACACTACCCTGACCCTTCCTCTTCAAGAAACACTACCCTGACCCTTCCTCTTCAAGAAACACTACACTGACCCTTCCTCTTCTAGAAACACTACCCTGACCCTTCCTCTTCAAGAAACACTACACTGACCCTTCCTCTTCTAGAAACACTACCCTGACCCTTCCTCTTCAAGAGACACTACCCTGACCCTTCCTCTTCTAGAAACACTACCCTGACCCTTCCTCTTCAAGAAACACTACCCTGACCCTTCCTCTTCGAGAAACACTACCCCGACCCTTCCTCTTCAAGAAACACTACCCTGACCCTTCCTCTTCAAGAAACACTATCCCGACCCTTCCTCTTCAAGAAACACTACCCTGACCCTTCCTCTTCTAGAAACACTACCCTGACCCTTCCTCTTCAAGAAACACTACCCCGACCCTTCCTCTTCAAACACTACCCTGACCCTTCCTCTTCAAGAAACACTACCCTGACCCTTCCTCTTCAAGAAACACTACCCCGACCCTTCCTCTTCAAGAGACACTACCCTGACTCTTCCTCTTAGCACTTGCTTACTTGTCTTCACTAATTTGTCTGAGCTCTTGTTTATTTGATTTACTTATTTGTCTCATTTCTTTAAATAAAAGTAGGTATCTAACTTATTGCTCTTCTACCTCAGCACTGGTTCTGCTCTTAGATGATGTTGAGGAAGGAAATGCACTTCTGATTTCTGGTGACTAGTAGTTCTCTACCTACCTGGCCTGGAATGTAATGTAATGTAATAATATAAAGGATGAGTAAAAGCATCTGGTTCACACTCTGGAATAAAGGGAGCAGCTCCTTTAACAAAGCTCTGTGTGTTTGAGAAATACAGTGGTGGAGTCCAAAGGTCCACTAGCCACTATCATTTATCAAAAACTCTTTTGTCAAATGATATTTCTCAAACAAGATTACATAATTAAACAAATTAATAATTAAAAATGTTTCAAAGTTAAAGCACGAGCAGTAGCAACAACACATAGAGGGTCAACATCTGGTATTAGTTGTTGAAAGACCAAAACAATCCACACTGAGCATCCATGTGTTAATATTTCAAAATATCTGATTCAGATAGATTTCAATTTCATACGAGATTTTGATTTGTGTCAGTTCTAAATAATGTATTAGTGAATAAGTAGAATAAGAATAAGAATAAGTAAAAAATATATTACTTTTTTATAAATGATAAAAACAAACAGTTGTTGGTGGTGGACTCAGACTGTTCATAGAGGGAGAGTCTAGAAAAGACCCGACCAAAGAAACCCATTGAGGTTTCGTTCATATGGAGAAAGTCGGAAGCTGTTAGATTGTCAGGTTGGATAAAGAGGAGTGGATGAGGCAGGTCCAAGAGACTGGGAATAAAGACAGTTGACGGGACACGACTGACATTTTGAATGTTAGCTATTTTTCTTCTCTAGGCACTTGTCATATTGTGGGGAACAATTTCTACATCTGACAGCTTTCTTAAAAATGTCTCTTCAGCATTGCTCAATGAAACCAGGGGGCTCGACTACACTTCAGCTAGCTGTGCTGCATGGTGTCACTGAGGAATGCTACCAATGCTAGCAAGACTTTTGTGTAAGTCAAAAATCAAACAAAAGGTTAGCTATAGACAGATATAGCAAAAAGGAGAGAGGAGGATATAGATAGGATACAGTAATTAAAGGTAATAAATGGTTAAAGGGGACATATTATGGAAAGCGGCTTATTCCTGGCTCTTATACATGTTCCACAGGAACATGAAAATGTGAAATCTGGAAGTCAACCCCTTTTTCTGTATTTTCCTTTTTCCAAAAACGGTGTCCAAACGGGTCAAAAACAGGCCGCTTCAGAAAGTAGCCCCTTTAGACGTCATAATGGGCGCTTCTTAACATAATCCAACCCCTCTCAGAGCATGCCCACACCCAGGTGAACCACCACTCGATAATTCCGAGTCGGTATTCCTAAATCTAAATGTGTTCCAGTGCATCTGCTCGGGAAAACATAATCGCCCGCAGCAAACTCATGTTTGTATGGCAAGTCTCAAAATGTTACAAGCATCTAAACTCAACATCAACTACTACAGCGCCATTAGTGAATAGAATCGGCGCATATCACTGTCGGACGCCGTTTTTTCCGAGTACAATGGAACGCACCATTACTTTGCGAACAGTGGAGCTACACAACATGTCTACGGCCCGATGCCAACTCTCCAGGATAGGATAGGATGCCTGCAGCAACATAGATCCCTGCCAGGACAGAGCGGATTAATTTTATTTTTAACGGCAACGTCCCGGCTACAGGTAGCTCATTTTTTCTGTGTGTGATGATCACTGCTCGGACTGCTTGAGCAACGGCAGGATTATCATCTAAATTGAAGCTTAAAGATGGAGCAATTCATACGGTAGGTGACCCATCTGCAAACTTGGAATCTGTAAGTGTCACCATGTTTTGATATTATTTGCAAGTTAGTCTGGTTAGTATATTTGACTGCTGGTTAGCTAACGAGCTAGCGGGGCTAGCTACGGCCTTGTTGGGTGTGGAAGAAGTAAGAAAACTAAAGCTGGAGTCAGGACACATCTTTTAAAGTTATTGGTTGGAGTCAGGACTCATCTTAAAGTTATTGGTTGGGACCAGTGTCTGTTTTATAAGTCTGAACGTGTCAGGCTTGGCCATAAATAGACCGGCTACAGCAGAGAGTGTCGCTCACACACCCTCATACACAAACACAATGCTCAAACGGTCTCAGTGTTGGTTCTGGTGCACCGCCATGGTTATGGTAAATTTCTGCCTCAAGCTTATTTGTTTACCTTGAGCAGCATGGGCGCTCTGCTCTCCGCCTACCGCCAGGCGATTGGCCACCTCACACCGTGAGTGAGGCGTGAGGCGGCCAATCAGAGCAGTGCTCATTACATACAACCTACATGCCCTCAAAACAGCCTGTTCTTTACAATGGAGAAAATGAGAGACTGAAACACACCACAGAAGCTGGTTTTAGGATTTTTTTTAATATCGACTTCAAAAACATCTTGTCAAGACTCCTGGAAACAGTTTTAAATAGCCCAAAATGAGTAAAATACCCCCCCTTTAAGATACCCATTCACAAAGGCTTACAGTCCAGTTTAAGAGCGTATGAGCATCATTCACCATCAACAAACAAATAAAAAGGAACTTCATCCATAGTATGTAGAAAACAGCAGTGCTATGAGCAGGTCTGGGCCATAAACACATCAGATTGTGCAGCAGGACAAACTTACACAATAGACAATTACACATTATTACAGTCATTTACCAGACACATCTCTTTCCTAAACAAGCATCTAGGAGCAGAACCAGTGCTAAAGTAAAAGTGCAATAAGTTATTTTTTATTAGTTTTCTTTTTTTAAAATTGAAACAAATAAAACAAATAATGCACAGATGCTCATATGCACAGAATTGGATAAGAACAAATCCATAATATGCATAATATCCATAATCCATAATAATATAATATAATACAGAACAGAAACATTTCCTTTTACGTGAAAGAAAGAAGAGGAGGAGGAGGCATTTTGACCCGGGAGTGCAGTGTTTTGTTTACAGGTTATAACGCAGCAGAGTCTGGCAACCTCCACCTGAGCATCTGTTTACTGAAACACAGCGACCCCAGATCAGGTCAGCCTGCTCTCTGGCCTCACTAATACTCTCTTCCCTCTCTGCCTAAATCTCTCATTTCCCAAACAAACACACGGTTGAAAACGCTGCGACCCCCCACCGAGCTCCACCCCTTATGCCTCTACAACCCTTCATGATTGGAAGTGGATCATAACTGTGGATTCCCCCGGATTATAGTGACAGTAATACACTGATAGCTTCCACCGGCATTCACCCGCCGGCTCTCCCCGGTGCAATTATTGTAACAAGCCAGTCTTGTGTCGGTAAACAAGATCCCACCCTCCGCTGGATCTCATCCATTATTCACCTCAGATGCTCTCTCTCTCTCTATCTCCTCCCTCTCTCGGCGTCTCCCCGGCGGTGTGAGATATTCAGAGCCACGTAGTCACACTAAGCTGGCGGTTTGCTCAATCTCAACACTGAACTGAGTACATCCCCCCAGCGGACCCCATGTAGACACGCTGCGGTATTCTGCAGGGCCTCGCATCACTTTGCGGGAACGTTGAGTGAAGTTGGGAGCAGATCACCACGGGGGCAGGCTTTCTGGATTCCTTGATATTTTTGGTGCTGTGTGGTGTTTTTGCACCTCCTTCATCAGAGATCACCTGTCAATCAAACAGCGTGTCCACTGCTGCAGGGGTGTAAAACGTAGAAGTAGAAAGTAGATGTACTGACCATGTTTTTCCTCCACCCATCCCATATACCAGGTGATTCTAATTAGCACAACTCTTCATCTTGGTAAGAGCCAGGTTGGAGCAAATACGTGGTTAGGATTTCTACTTTCTGAAGCTTTACTTTCTACTTTTTACCACCCCTGCGCTGCGATGTCTTTTCTGTTGATGGAGTTTCTGTAGGTGGCGCTCTTCTCTTTGTCCGTCCAGCCTGCTCATGCTAACTACCCAGTTCTTCTTCTGTTAATTCCAAACAAACCGCTGAACGGATCATTTATTTATATGAAAGTGTTGCAGATTATTAGTTTGACTGTTGATGTTCAAGCATTGTGTCCTCGCACCACGCTGCCCTGTTGTGAAAAGCTCAGGGCTGTATCTTAGCAACCTCCTTACCACCCGCAATGACGGGTGAAAGACTGGACTGTCCCTGAGTGTGTGTGTGTGTGTGTGTGTGTGTGTGTGAAAGAGAGAGAGAGAGACAATGAGTGGGTTGCTGGTTGAGAGTGCAGTGACTGAAAAGAAAAGAAAAGGAGAGTTTTGAGAGAGTAAGTGGGTGTTGGAGGGTTTAGTGACTCAGAGCAGGAAAAGAGAAGGAGAGGAGTGTGTAGGGCGGCGACACCACCTGGAGAGAGAGTGACGGAGGGCAGGACCGATAAATCTTTCATCTGCACAGAGCCAGCGGGCCTTTCTATTGAGAAATGGTGAAGCACAATCCAATATTAATGTGTGTGTGTGTGTGTGTGTGTGTGTGTGTGTGTGTGTGTGTGTGTGTGAAGCAACTCCTGAATCCATTTGGACTGTCAGTAGCTGCAGGTATATCATTAGCTCAACTCCAGACAGAAATAAAGGGAACCGCAACTAGATGGAGACGGAGGAGGGAGGAAGATGAAACGGTAACGTGGAGGGAGAGGGAGACGTGATGATGATGCGGTCTCGTGTTGGACGCCTCCATCACCTGGCCGCCGTGGAAACGAGTCCAGGACGTTCCTTTCATTATACGTCATACATGCAATGTGTTTTAAATGTTTTAAATAAAGGAAGAAATGGGGAAAGAAACAATAACTGCATCCTGGTGGTTCAGTGGGTTGAACCATAGACGCAGCAATAGACTGGAGGGCCCAGGTTCAAGCACCCGCCCTGCTGGAGTGTCCATGAGCAAGACACTGAATCCCTACCAGCTGTTCTATAGCTGACCTCTGACCTAGAACTATCTATCCATCTATCTAGCTATCTATCTATTATGAAGGAGAGATGAAGATGAAGAGGTAGAGACGGCAAAAGCCTTTTTTAAACCTTGAGACGACGAAGACGTGGACGCCGCAAAAGGGTTTGCAACTCCATGTCACAGGTTGACTGCACTGCACCCTCAGTATGGATACGTACTGATGATGATGGTTCTATCAAGTCCAGAGCATCATACACAGCGCCACACACACACACACACACACACACACTTTAAAGAGTGCTACTTCAGAGAGTGTATCCTGGAGGAACCTGCATGAGGTCTGCAGAGCCTTTATCAAAGTTTCAGCATGAAACACACACAGAATATGAAGGATGTTCCTCGCCCACCGTCTGCCTACGAGGGTGTTTTATCAAAGCCTCTAGCGCACTACAGGAGGAGAGACTGGACATAGTCATCTACAGATAACACACCGGCTATTTCTCTCTGTCCGTCTCTCTGTTTTTCTCTGTGGAAAGACTTAGAGCAACAGACAAAACTATTCAACACCTAGATTAAAGACAAAAGGTTTGTGGTCTCACCTACACTTTGGGATAACCTGCCTGAGGAAACACAATAAGTAAAACCTTTACTGCTCTATAGCGCAAAATGATCATAGTATACTGCTCAAAGAAATTAAGGGAACACAAGGATATGCCTCCCCAGACCATCACTGACCCACCGCCAAACCGGTCATGCTGGATGATGTTGCAGGCAGCATAACGCTCGCCACGGCGTCTCCAGACTCTTTCAGGTCTGTCACATGTGCTCAGTGTGAACCTGCTCTCATCTGTGAAGAGAACGGGGCGCCAATGGCGAACCTGCCAATTCTGGTGTTCTCTGGCAAATGCCAATCGAGCTGCACGGTGCTGGGCTGTGAGCACAGGTCCCACTACAGGACGTCGGGCCCTCATGCCACCCTCATGGAGTCTGTTTCTGACAGTTTGGTCAGAAACATGCACACGAGTAGCCCGCTGGAGGTCATTTTGTAGGGCTCTGGCAGTGCTCCTCCTGTTCCTCCTCGCACAAAGGAGCAGATACCGGTCCTGCTGCTGGGTTGTTGCCCTTCTACGGCCCTGTCCAGCCCTCCTCGTGTAATGGCCCGTCTCCCGGTATCTCCTCCACGCTCTTGAGACTGTGCTGGGAGACACAGCAAACCTTCTTGCGACGGCACGTATGGATGTGCCATCCTGGAGGAGCTGGACTACCTGTGCAACCTGAATGGGCTGCAGGTACCGCCTCATGCTACCAGTAGTGACAAGGGCACTAGCAAAATGCAAAACTAGAGAAAAATCAGTCATGAAGGATAAGGAGAGAGAAATGGTCTGTGGCCACCACCTGCAAAACCATTTCCTGTTTGGGGGTTGTCTTGCTGTTGCCTCTCCTGTCCACCTGTTGTCACTTTCATTTGCACCAAAGCAGGTGAAATTGATTCACAACTGTTTACGCTTCCTAACTGGACAGATCGATATCCCAGACGTTTAATTGACTTGGTGTTATACTGTGATGATTAAGTGTTCCCTTAATTTCTTTGAGCAGTTTATATCTGCAGGGTTGATAGGGTTGTTGATCAATACTAATGACCCAACCATTACCCGGTCAGGTGCTGAGATTTCTGGCCGATTGGAGTTTCAAGACACGCCCACCTCCTCGCATGTTCAGCTGCTCATGATGGAGGATCTTCTTCTATGGTACCAGGTTGTGTCTGGACTAGTCTCAGTTACAATGATCAGGTAGTTTGCACTCCGATACTGTCCATGTACCATTTACCTGTTATTTATTTGGCTGATTCTCTTACCCAGAGTGCAACAGTAGAATAAGCTTCCTAAACCCCCAAAACTACAACCAATCAATAGCAACCAGTACAAGAGTCACAGGTCCAAACATCAAGACCGCCTCACTAATATTGAGTTGCCTACCAATCGATGTCTCAAGGATTCAACCTGCCTCCCTCCCTTCTCCTTCATTCCTGAGGTGTATTTAATAGGTGAAATCAATAAAGGGTCATAGCTCAGGGACCGCCGCATTCCCTACCAACCTTGTGCTTGAAGTTATATTTGAAAGTATCTGACTAACTGAGCGCCAGACGGGCAGACTGACAGAAAACAGACGAGTAAACACATTGATCCAGATCCAGATCACCGTGACCTGGCACCGCCTCCTACCTCGGTGACAGAACCAGACAAAAGTACAAACGGGTGAATAAAGGCTGGAGCGCCGTCTCTTTCCACAGAGGAACGACAGAGTGGAGAGGGGAGGTGGAGATTAAGGGACAGCCTTTGAAAAGAAAGAGAACTGTGTAAGTTGAGCCCTCACTCCTATCTGGTTTCCTTTTGCCTCCATGCTTGAGTAGTTTGTCCAGGGAATGGCGGGATGTGATTTTGAAGAGGTAGGTTGATGAGAGTGTTATTGCTTCGATTGGTTCGTTTCCTTTCCACAGCCATCTGGCTCTGCCTCTCCCTTCATTCACTCTCCTCTACCACTTTGTCTTTTTCCTCCTTCCCTTCATCTACTCATCTTACATAACTCTCTCTCTCTCTCTCTCTCTCTCTCTCTCTCTCTGTCTGTCTGTCTGTCTGTCTCCCTCTCAGTAGGATGAGGTGTCGTACACGCCGTCTCTCCAGGACAATCTGTCTGTCCTTGGCCTTCATCACTGTTTTCCTCCACCTCCTCCTGGTGCTCGTCGACCAGCAGCCCTGTGACCCCCCCCGGCCGCCCAGGACACACATCCTCAGGGCCCTGGCACACACCAACTCCACCTCCGCGGGGGTTAGCGGTCTAGCCGATACCTCACAAATGGATTTTTCCAACACGGATGCCAAAGGTCATCCACCAATGCGCTCTGCGTCACACAGAACGGCCGCTGAGGTTGGCTTTGAGGACTCGACAGGTAGGGATCGCTTCAACATGACTGGCAAGGGCTTGTCACTGAAAGAGGGTAGAAAAAGCTTGCTCAACATGGCAGCCAGGGTGGGTCGCCGCGGCCCCAACATGGTTGAACCCGGGCTGTCAAAGTTAGAGGCGCTCTTTAGTCATCCGCTGTACAATATGCCCCGCCCACCCATCCCCGAGGAGGACTGGCTGCTGAAAGTCAGACCAAAGGTCAGGGCTAGTGAGAAGAGCTCCCAGATGTGGTGAGTATATTCCACTGTGAAGTCTGAGTGTGTGGAGGTACATCTATTATGGATGGGGTGTCAAAGCTCCTTTAAGCCTTTAAGGCTTATCCACCCTCGGATACGTTTATAGTGTTATAAATCAACAAATTGTGATGTTTGAGGCTTTCCAGGAGTTATTTTGTGATATTTCTGTGAGTGTTGTAATTGAATTTCTTTCCCTCAACCTGCCTCGTCTACTTCTACTTCAGTTAGTGATTTCCTACATTTCCCAGAATGATTTTGCACAACCTCCAGATATCAGGCATGAATTTGTTGCATCCAGCTGTGGGTTATCCACGTGGCTGGAGAGAATGACAGTTCCAGTTGTTCTTCTAGTTGTTCACACTAGATGGCTAACTGGCTATATTTATATACACCCACTTTTGATTGAAAGCACCTGAACACGGTCTCACCTGTCCTCTGGAGGTTGTCGTAAGCCAATCTGAGAAACTTCATCACAGAATAACATGGCTCATTTACTGCCTTACCTCCCTCTCCCCTCCCTCTCCCCTCCCTCTCCCCTCCCTCTCCCCTCCCTCTCCCCCAGGGTGAGCGCTGGCCAGGACGGCTATGAGGACATCCAGTGGAACAGCAGCAGTGACAGCCACCCCCCCTGGCTGCGCTTCCACCTGGGCATCTCCCGCTGGCAGCTCTACCCCCGACGCGACCCCAACATGGAGGCTCTGGTCCAGCAGCTCGCCACGCACCGCATCGTCAGCGCAGGTCTGACGCGCTTCTGAGTTTCAGCTGCAGCGTTGACGTGTTGCTAGAAGAAATGGGTTGCACTAGGCAAGAGTCAGATCAGCCTAGATCAGAAGAAGAGCTCCCCTCCTAACCGAGACCCCATAGATGCACCAAATTCTGGTGTCGGCTATGTACACTGTCACTTCACACAGGAAGTGACAAAATAAAACTTAACAGCGAAATGCAAACTGTCTCCTAACAGCAGCGAGGCTCCGTCCTGAGACAGCTGGACTAACGTTAGATATGTTGGTATGAAGCATCGCAGGCCGGCGTGCTGTGTACAGTTCATTGACGCCACATTACGTGATTTCTGACGTAATGAAGCCCAATCTTTCAAACAGTTACTTCCTGGCCAACATGCAAAGTTTCCTAGTGCAGTTTTAAAATTGCAGCATAATTTAACCTGAAAGAAGTGTGTTGCTAGTGTTTAGAATGAATGTTGTAATTGTGAGTTATAGTGCAGTTTATTTAGGCTGATCCAAATCACAACAAGATAGATTACCAACATTACAACCAATACCAAGCAGCACCAGGCTCAGAGCCTCACTACCCCAACAGTACTCCTGTAACCATCAGATTCCAATACTTCTAAAATGTAGACGCTCCAGTGTGTGAAAGAGCTGTCAGTCTGTCAACCAAGGACGTTCTTTATCTCCTACCCGTTGAAACATTCGTTTTTTTAGAAATAAACTGAATCCTGAAGGGTGAATCGTTCTGTCATGTCGTTCAAGTGGTAGGCAATTATTTTCTCTCCAAACATGGATTCACTTTTCTGTTTGCTGAACTGAAACCACTGAGGCAAATGTCGATGCGAGGCAGCTGGAAGCTTGCAGGATCAATAGAGGAACTAGCAGCGGATCAATAGAGGAAGACGAAGATGGACAGGAACGTGTCAATCTCAGTTTCATTCAATCATTTATGTTGGTTTACCCTCTCACGATGTACTCTGATAGATGTGTATTTGAGTGTGTGTGTGTGTGTGTGTGTGTGTGTGTGCGTGTGGGCAGGCTGCAGGCAGGCATTGATCCAACCTTGTCATGTCTTGGCTTTGTGTGTTGCATGTTGCTCTGTGTGTGTGTGTGTGTGTGTGTGTGTGTGCGCCCCATCAGTGACGATGTGTTTTGGCACGGCGCGGAGCATGTGCCGGCTGTTGCTATGGTAACGTTCTCCGTACCGCTTTCAGTGCAGAAGTCCGGGGGGACGCAGCTGAAGCTGGTGATGTCATTTCCCAACTACGGACAGGCCATGTTCAAACCCATGAAGTGAGTCACCGAGGCAAATCCAAAGCACCATTCATACTAACCAGAGTGTATCAAAATAAAATACAATTTATGGTATATTTTACCATTATATTTACTTTTTAATCTTTATTTCCTTTTTTGAACATTTTGTCTAATAAAATGTATTTTCTTTTGTTTTACACTGTAAAGCGTATTTGGGTACCATGAAAAGCGCTATATAAATGTATTGATGTATTATTATTTTATCATTATTATTATGATCAAATAGACGTTCTGGTCCTTTATTGATCTCACCTGTTGAATCCACTTCAGTCATGCGGATGGGGGATTTTTAAACCTGCAAACAAAGAAGACATGGATTGTACCACTAAATATAATATGTTTTGCACTCGTATTCTGTGAGTAGGTCAGTCACCTCGCCCATGTGTGTTATGTGAAGTGACTCTGCTTCTCCCCGGCAGGCAGGAGAGAGATGAAGAAACCAACTACAACCTCTACTACTTCTCGGACTTTGAGAGGCACAATGCAGAGATCGCAGCCTTTCACCTGGACAGGTAGAGCAAACCAAGCCAGGCTGTTGTTATGGAAACGGCAGGGCAGTGGATGAGACCATCACATGAGGAATGTTATGTAACCTTTCATTAAATTACATTTTCTTCTCTAAACCTTCTTCATTTGTCACTCACCCTCCCTTTCTCTTTCTCTCTCCGCCTCTCTCTTTCTTCTTCCCTTCCTGTCTTTCTCTCTGTCTTTCTCTCTGTCTGTCCTTTCTCTTTCTCTCGACACCTCTCTCGTTCTTCTTCCCTCCCTGTCTTTCTCTCTTTCTTCTTCCGTCTGTCTCTCTCATGGTGTCTCCAGGATCCTGGGGTACAGGAGGATCCCCCCGGTGGTTGGGAGGCTGGTGGACGTGGTCAAGGAGGTCAAAGACATCACCACCGACCGCAAACTGGCCCGGACCTTCTTCACCTCCCCCGGTACCGCTCACACACTCCCTCCATTATTCATGTTCCCTGCTCTTCTCAGCGTGGTGAAAGTATTATAGTAGTCCTTACTCCATCTTGTTTGTAGATGAACCAACTTGATCCTTAAAATGGTCTCATATGCCGTCTGATTATTAATATCTCTCTCTCTCTCCACATCTGAATCCTCCTCTCCTCTCTTCTCCTCTCCTCTCCTCTCCTCTCCTCTCCTCTCCTCTCCTCTCCTCTCCTCTCCTCTCCTCTGTGTTCCTCTGGCTCCCCCTAGTGGGGAACATGTGTTTCTATGGCCAGTGTTCGTACTACTGCTCCACAGAGCATGCAGTGTGCGGCCGCCCCAGGGCCCTGGAGGCCTCCCTGGCCGTCATGCTGCCGGACCTTTCCCTGGCGACCCGCCGGACCTGGAGGTCGCCGTGGAGACGCTCCTACAGCCGCAGCAAGCTGGCAAAGTGGGTATACGGTTCATCAGGCGAACCGATGTGGTGCTACATAAAATATTTATATAAAATGGTTCTACACAGCAGCAAAAAGCACCAGAACAAACCCAAAACTAAAATATGTAATTCTTTTTTATTATTGGTATTTCTTCATCCTAACATAATTCCTACCTGGAGCTCACAGTTTACTCAACTTTTCATAAACATTTTCTTAACATTAATAAATCATTACTTTTGAGACAAGTATAATTACTATAAACAAATGAGACCATTATGGAGAGATTGGCAGCTTGAACCGGCCTCTACGCTGCATTTTTTTACTGTGTCCCATCAAGTTGGATTTCATGGAATATCCAGTTTTGGGCAATGGCAGATGGTGGAAGGAGTGAGAGGCTGGTGTTTATCCTCTTCAGTAAAGTGAAGGAGAAAACCTTTGACTTAATCAGGGTTACAGTCTCAAAGGGCTTTTAATTTAGAGAAACACTAGCGCTAACAATACCACATTTGTTTACGGTAATAATACCAAGGTATTTGACAGTGATATATTGGATGTATTGATGTTTAGGTGGCAGACAGAACCAGACTACTGTTCGACGGTGAAAAAGACCCCGCCGTACAACAAGGGCACCAGACTGGTGGACTTCATAGACATGGTCATACTGGACTTCTTAATGAGTAGGTTCATACTATGTACATTGTCTTTAACAGGCCAGATTCACGTAATGCCTCGCACTATGTTGGTGATAGAAGTGGTGCGAAACCAGTGGTGGGGCCAAGTTCAGGAGTTGCTGAACACACTGCTGAAATAGCACTTTATGAAACCTTTTCAATGGTAATGAGGCTGAATGTTGGATGCTGCATTATAACAAAGTGTATACTCTGTATGTCTGCAAAAGGTTATGATGCAAATCCCCATCTCTGGCCCTGCCAAATCAGAGACTATGGGAGGATGTGTTGATCTATAGACTCTCAGGCCTACCTACACACACACACACACACACACACACACTCACCCCACACACAAGGTCTTCCTCTATGCAGGCAGCACAGAGAAAAAATAATTATGTTTTTGTTCCCTAAAAATGATCTGGATGAAAATATTACATCACCCTGTCCATGACAGCATTTCAAGGCAGAATTTCAACTATTTATAATATACTGTAGGATTATTAAAGGAAGATATAATGATATCATAGGAGATTTAAAAATACCCTAAAATACACAAATACACTATATTCCATACAGGATTATTACTGGAATAATATGGTGGATTTTCGTTTAGTTTTCGTTTAATTTTATATAAAATTAAAAGTTTATAAGGTTAAAGGTCATAAACGGCTCCGGCTCGGCATACTTGACCTTCGCTCAGCAAACGCCGCTGAAGTTACTGTGCGTTACCATGGCAACGGGACGGTTGCGTTGACAACTTCTTCACAGTCAGGTAAGAAAGTAACGTAAGTTAGCTAGTTAGTTACACGGTTTTAGAGGTTTAATTTTTGGTTTAAATGTAGAACTTTTTTTAGTTAGTTACTCAACAATAGTCACACGTTAAGTTAATTGCATTGTGTTTGGTTTGTTGACTAGGAAGCAATGTTAAGCTGCTAGTAAATAGAGTTAGTTAGCAGACTTCGCTTGCTAGTGTTGGGTTAACGTTAGTCATTGTTAGCTAGTTAGTAGTGGAGTTTAGATATGAAATTCATAGTACACATCATGGTAAGTATCAAACTAATGTAACTTACATGATAGTAGGGTCGCTTGGGGAAAACAAAAGCATAAATCAGTGCTTTTCTGAAAATACTGTTGATTTTGTTCAGATATTGGTGGCTGTTTGCCTTATAAAGACCACGAATTAAAGCTAACAATATATTTAATTAAGCTAACGTTAAGCTATCTGCAGTAACGCCGTCAGGCTAGCAGGAGGCAAAACCATTGACAGACTTTTATTTGTATACTTTGGAAAATGGCACTAGAAAGGAATAGGAAGAAATCTTTCGGCTGTTATACACCTGGCAAATTGTGGGTAAAGCTCTAGCCATCAGAAGTGAAACATATGGCATAATAATATATAGAATAAAGTTTATTTTGACAACAATAAATCAGTGCAGCAGTGCTGAGAACTCCTTAGAAAATGTTGCCCCAGAGCTTTGCCTCAAAGGCTGTTCTGTTTTTACTTCCATGAACTATTTTCTGAACTATTTTTGTTTATTTTGCTAAGCAGTGTTAGTATTAGATGAAACTAAAAAAAACTTGTATTTGTTGCCTAGTAAAATGGGAGTTGGGTCCATATTCGATGTATTTTCTATCTAGCTAGATGGGTCTTTTTCTTGTTACCCAGTGCGTTAACATTACCTGCAGGATGATTATAGTGAGATGTGGTGGAGATTCATGCTACAGGTTTTCCTTGTTTTTTTCCTTACATAGAAATTCTGATACAAGCCTTACCGAAGATTGCCAAGATAAAGATTCTGGTATCTGCTGATGGTAATTATAGAGCGTCAGCAGCATGTTTGCTGCCCCAACAGAGGAAAGACCCCATGATGGAACTCAGATCAGTGCCAGAGACAGCACTAGGCCGGGATCCAGGGCTAAGAAAAAGGACCAAACTCCCATGGCCAGGGTCGCCTCTGGGCCTTCACTGACCTTACCACCGCTATGCCAGGACCCACCTCCCTTCTCAGCAGCCTTTGTGTGCAAGCCCCTGTCTGGTCGTACCCCCATCCTTGATAATCTCCCCACTGATACCCCTCTATCAGTGGTGGAGCTCCCTCGTCTTATAGCCCAAGTGGGACCCAAGATGGCAATAGGTGATGCAAAATGGATAGATGGACCCCATCTAATGGCCTCAGCATTAGGCACCGACATCCCTGTCAGAGCTGCTGATATGTTGGTTGAAGAGTCAACAGCACAGAGGTACACAGAATAATTTGTACCAACAACGATTTGGATAGTCAGATTTTAATAACTAAATAATTCAAAGGTTCTCCCAAACAATGGTTGTTTACCTTTACCAGCCACAGCCTACATGCACCCTTTTTTGAGATTTAAGCCTCCCTATTCTCATGTTTATGCTCACTGACTGTTTACTGTTTCAGTCTAACAGATAAGGAAGATGAATCCACAACAAGTACAAGTAAAGACAAAAAGATTAAGACTGGGAAAGATGGGAAAGAGACCAAGCCAAGAAAGATTCCTCTCACTGGTACAGAGGTGGTTGAGATGTTTGCCAAGAAAAGACACCTGAGAGAGTTTTATCACTTGAAAGAAGGGGTCGGAGACGCCTACAGGTACTCACTTCACTAAATGTATCTGCTATCTTTCAGTTTCAGACTCTCCTAGATATTCTTACAGTCTGTAGGTAGGTCCCTTTGACTCTGTATGTGAGGTCCCATCCGTGTACCATATGTGTCAGTATGTATTGCGAAACTCTATAAGTTATCAGTATGTGTTTTCCACAATGTCACCAATACTATCCTTCCCTCTAGACCCTACAACTTGTTGGTGGTCCATCCCAGTGAAGCTGGTTCAGAGCACTACATCTTCTCCCCCAGCACTGTGCTGCATGTGACTGAGAAGGGCTACGGTGGACTTGTCACTCTGGCAGGGTGGTATAGAGAGTCTGTGTTGTGGACAGCTTTGCAGGACATCCCGTTTTTCAGGGACTACAGAATGCGAAAAGCTTTCACCTGGTAAATGCACATAAGCTGTGTTTTCTGCCTTACTCGCTGCAAGTTGTGAATGTTTTTTTCTTTGTTTGATCTTTAGACTTATGCTGTGTTTTTATGCTGTTGCAGTTGGCATAGAAATGTGCGCAGGATCGCTTTCCAGCGCAAGTGTGAGAAGCTGCAGGATTTGCTGCTTACAGCCGTGCCTCAGTTCAGACAAGCTCTTTTTCTGTTCACCAGGTCCGTCAGATCAAATTCATAGTCTTGAATCACAGATATAGTACTAGTATAGCACTAATGTTATTCACTATTTAGAGATTCCTCACCATCAGTTGAATCTCTGCTTTCGGTCTAATACTTAAAGAGCAATCAGACTTCTAACAATTATGGATTAGACCTTTAACTGTGGACAAGTGTGGACAAGACTGTAATCCTTATGTGAATGTGCAGATTACCCAACAGTAGTATCTTTTACAGAGTAATTGAAGAACTGAAAGGGATTCACTGGCTGCCTCAGGATGACTCAAAGACCTACACACTACTGGAATTCAAGAATATACTGATAACCAAGAGTCAAGAATGTCTGGGAATATTTGAGAAGTTATTGCACTATCGCAAAGTCATCCTAAATACGGTACCACTATATTTTCCTGAAATACATTGAATCACTAATACAAAACTATAAGAAATGTTCAACCTAAGTATGGGGCATATCATAAGACCAGAGCAGGGCTCTGTGGTGACATTTTCTTCAAGGTGCATCTGAAAATTTGGAAGCACAGGAAAGAAATTTGAGAAAAATAATTGAAGATATCCATCCTGACGTGGAATCTCATGATATGGACATGTGGTCACTTTTCATGAATCTATCTCAATGCTGTTCTGTACCCAGGTGAAGGAACACAGCTATAAGGCACACCAGGAGCTGCACTTGCGCCTTGAGTGCTCTAAAAAAGTGAGTGAATGCAACCAACCCCTTCACCTTTTACTGGCTCACCAGCAGGACCTGAAGAAAGAGCTGTCCCGGGCTGAAAGCGTCTTGCAGAAGCTGGGCAACATGGCTGCTCTTGTCAATCAAATGATTGTGCAGGGCCTCATCACGGTCACTCAACAAGACGTCACTTCTTTCCTCAACAATATTTTGAAGGTGAGAAGCAACTGACAGCATCAAAGATGATGATGTTGATTTTCCTGATGGGGAAAGTGGGAAATCAAAAAAACAATCTAGCCACATTTCCCTCCAAAACGTAAAGACGTGCAGCTCCAATGTTTAGGATCATGATTAAGTAACCAAAGAACAACCTTTTCACTGCTGCAACCAGGACAGATGTGGAACCAAAACTAGAATGACCTCGAAGCACCACTGCTACATAAAATCACAGATGAAGCACCAGATAGTAAATCAACAAACAATTTCATTAAGATTTCATTAAGATTTCATTAAATTAATGTGTGTTATTTTGTTGTTGCGTTTGCTAGAGGGGGAAATCTCAGCAGTGCTGTCTCTTCCAAGCCGATCTGATCCTCAGTGCAGATGGTCAGCTGACTCTGGACCCACCAATGCATCTCTTCCAGGAAGTGGTGAGCGAAGCCCTCCTGACTGTTGGTGACTCTGTAATCCAGGTGACTCACACATTTCCACCATTTTGACTACAGTAGTACTGCAGGGAAGCTGAGCATACGTTGACGCTTACTATATGCTATGGGATAAAGCAATAAGGACAAATTAATACTTTGATCATCTGATGGTGATTAATAATTAAATGATCTTTGTTATGTGTTCTCTTTATTGCATCCATTCATTCAACCAGTGAATGAGATTATACTGTAGAATGTCTTGATCATGAACTCATCATATATCCTCATTGTGTTGGCCTGGCTGCAGATGTCTGACACTTGCGGTTTCTTCCTGGAGACCAACAACAGTGGGACATCCAGCACCTTCATCTCTGGTTCTGCTCAGGACTTGACCCCTGACCTCAGCCGGGCCAGTTATACTGAACTCTCTACTGTCACAGGTAAAGCGTTTTGGTTTGAGGTTGTTTCTGCATTTCACCTTGATTCTTATTTCCAAGCCCTCAGAATCTGTCATCAGAAAGTCAGCTTTTCAGGAATTATTTTCTGACTGACAACCATTGAAAATGTATCATGGGTTTTGAATGTGTTTCAATGGCTTGAGGGTCATCAAACTTGCTCTGCCCATGAATGACCAATACTGTACTTCAATTAAAATAAAAACCTAAATTGGACTTCCATAGCAGCAGTGATTCACTGTACAGGAAATCACTCCTGACTGTAAATGTTCTCCCAGTTCCAGGGGAGGATAAGGACATGATGGAACATGATGGTGGGATGACTGGTCTTAGAAGGTGGGAGCCCAGAGACGAGTCAGCTCGCTGGCTACTGCTGCCAAAGCTGAATCCCCTCATAGTGCAGGGCCACAGGCTGCAAGGCTGCTACCATCCCCTCTCCAAGAGGCAGCTGGCGTGGCAGATCAGCATCAATGACGTCTCACAACAGGTTGAGAGAGAGCAAGCCAGGATTATGCAGGCAAGACTGGCAACTGTCACTTTCCATTAAATACTCAACCAACATCAATACGTCACTCACATATTTTCAAGACACATTTGAGGTCACCTATCAGTACTGCAGACACTGTGGCGTTGCATCATATTAACCGTCAAACTAATGTGTCATATTTCTTTCCTTTAATGAATTCTGTTTGTGAAAGGCACTACATGGGATCTTAGATCTTTCAAGTAATTGTCTTTGGTCTCTGGATAGGAAGCTCAAACAGAGATCCAGCAGCTGTGTGATGGGTACACGTGGTTGGTAGACATCCATTTGTTCACTAGCCAATGGAGCGTGGCCTCTTTGGAATCCATGAAGGGGCAGCCTGCCTTACTCTATGAAGAGCACATTAAGAAGGTGCGCCACTGGATTGAAAGGATCCGCAAAATGCCCCCGTCATTCTCTTCCTCCAGCCAACTGTTCATCATCCACTGCGCCCACATCCAGGAAAGTCTAGGTATGTATGTGTGTGTGGCAGGGCGGGAAACTAACCTTTTTCATCCTTAGGCCACAGTGACAAAATTCGCCTGCCACTTTCACTAATTTACCAGCCAGTGATTTGAGCATAGTATAGGGCCTCTGAATGATGACTGGTTGGTCGATAGTCCTACAATGACGCTGACTGAGCTGCTGTTTGCTGTGATGCCCCAGCCCGACCATCCTGATAGGGGGATCCCTCTCTGACTAGCCCCTCCCTCTCTGAGTAGCCCCTCCCTCTCTGAATAGCCCCTCCCATGGTTTCTCCCGTTTTTTCCTAAAAGGTTTTGTGGGAGTTTTTCCTTGTCCTCTGTGAGGGTCCAAGGCTGGGGGATGTTGTGTACTAGCCATTTATTGTTTTCACACTTTGAGCACTGTGAAGCCCTTAGAGACTGTGACGGTGATTAAGGGCTGTACAGATAAAATGTGATTTGATTTGATTGATTGATTTGATTGATTTGATTTGATTTGATTTGATTTGATTTGAATAGACTAGCAGCCACAGTCAGATGGTGGCTGGTGTTCATTTTTTCCTCCCTGACATTTGTACATATGTACAGTATGTGGGGATGGCAGTAGCCATAGCCTAAAGGTTAGGGAAGTGGGCTTGTGAATGATAGGTCACTCCTTGTGAGTTCCTACTGGTCATGGAATTTCTGGAATATCATGGAAATTTCGAGAGGTGTATTCCAGACAGGGAATTTGATAAATTATCTGGGGAAGTCAGGGAATATCAGGGAACTTTACAAGGATATACTTGTTGGTTCTCTCCATTGTATGGCCGCTTCTCCACAGCAAGCCCAACTGTAGTGTAAACCAGACTGTTGACCCCTTTAGAAACCTTCTGACATGAAGAACAACATTAACAAACCAGGTCATGGAAACTTAGTTATGAAAAGTCAAGGAGTTATACATCAGGGCTACTGTGGGAACTCTGATCCCTAGACTGACTAGGAAAGGTGAATAAGTCATGTTCTCCACGAGGGAAGCTCCTAGGTCTATATTTATATATATATGTGAAAGTGTCTAAAGCAGGACGTTCCTAGAAAGACTGCCCAGTCAGCCTTCCCTGCTTAAATAAAAGTCAAGTGTGTGTGTGCCTACAGTCGATGGATGATTGAAGACATTTTAGACTTACTTTGTGCTCTTTGCCTTTGTTTCCCAGGACTACGGCTGAAGTCCATTGAGGAAGATGTGCTAAAACAGCTGGTTGAGCAGATGAAGCTGCACTCAGAGAGCCTCATATCAGACCTGAAGACGGCTACTGCTGAGCTCAAGACAGAACCCCTAGACTTCCATGATTTAGCAAAATATACTTCCATGGTATAGAAACCGTTTAATATAATTTAATATAATGGTAGACATTTGCATGCATAAAAATGTATGAAAAAAATAACATAAAGAAGTGAATAGATTCAATATTTTGCAGGTGAAATAAAACAGCCAAGCAGGTAATACAAATATCTAATCTCAAAAGAACAAATAAACTAAAAAATACAAAAATGGCGATGGCAACCAAAAACACAACTGAAATTGGACAAAAGAAACTAAATACAGCAACAAGTAGGAAAACCGTATCACACCACCAAAATCAGTATATGAAGTGTTACTCTAACCTCTAGGCTGCAGGCTAAAAGGCTGCTGGGTTCATGTTTCCTAATCGCCTCCAAAATTTGTGTTAATGAATTCAGGAAAAATACATGTTTACTCTTTAGTGTATTGTGATAGTTTTTTTCAATCCCGACCTAAACTCAACCACAACTGCATATTGGTGTTGTTGTCTGACAAAAACACATTTTTCAGAGAGGAACAACAGAATGTTTATGTTTTGATTGACAGTATTTATGACCCAAGGGGTCATGAAATTCACTCAGCACATAAATTAACACACTTTCACCATTCTGCTTCTTCCTGCAGGTGAAGTGGTGTGAGAAAACTAGCATGCAGCAACGTTTAGAGTACATCCACTCCCTCCAGGACAGCATTTGCATGAACTATAGGAAGATGACTGAGCAGGAGGTGACTTTGGAAGAACAGGTCTGCAGGCCCAAATGTGAAAATGACGCCATCAACAACCACATCACAACTCAATTTCATGCATCATTTCAGAACGTCATAGCTGTTTGATCACATTTGCACTCTGTCCACTTTTAAACTGTGGTGTGTGTGTGTGTGTGTGTGCGTGTGTGCGTGTGCGCGTGCGCGCACACCTCTGTGTTCTGTATTTAGATGCTGAGCTTATGGGGTTGCTTTGTCCCTCTCTCTGAGCAAGCAGAGGAGATTGTGTGTCAGCACCTTCCCTCGATGGCTGACGCATTGGACCGAACATTCTCATCTTTGGTCTGTGGTCTAGACAAAATGGTGTCTAATGCCACGTCGGGGCCGTTCCTCGATCCTACCCAGACTGCTAATGAGATGTTCTCCACACTGAACCTTGTGTGCAGACAGGTGTCTGCTGTTAGTGCAAAGCTGAACGAACTTAGCAGGACCAGTAAAAACCTAACAGGTGAGGCAGTAGAAATTGTGGAACTGAACAAATCATTTGTTTGTTTTGCATTTTGTAGGAGATGCCATGATCGTGATAAAATACTGTTTCCAGGCTTGAATATGATGCATATACAAACTGTTTGGAAACATCATGGAAATTTGTTGTGGATTTTCAATTCAACATTTCAATAATGTCAAACTTGGCCACTCTTTCAAATGATTAATAACCCAAATAACAATCAGCTATTCAATAAAAAAGGAATGAATGAACTTAATATCTTGTGTTCTTTGTCTTAGAATAGTCTAGAATGTGTGGGAGTGTTTTTTTTAAATCTCTTATCAGACCAATATGTCTTTTGCCTCCCATTAGGACATCCACTGGATTTAACCATTGCAACAACAGCCATTCAGAAGCTCGAAGCCCGCAGGGAACTGTGGGAGCTGAAGACTTTATACACAACATGGATACAAGAGTGGAGGCAGTTGGTCTTCAGCAAGGTAACTTGTCATACGACTTGTATATAGAAGCACTGCTTATACAAAAATGTGATTCATCATAAAATGCCAGAGTATGTGTTGTTTTACAATCCAAAAAAGATATGTGTATATTGTTTTGTAAGTAAGTAAGTAAGTAGGGATTTATAGTTACATTTTTACAATAATACAACTTTTACTTTCTTTTATTAGATACTGCTCAATAAAGAACTTTATTTTTATTAATTTGTTGATATGCCCAGGTGTAGGGGAGTGTCTCTCTGAATGACCTGAAGTAACTGTCTACCTGTCTTCGGTCTGGCTGCTGGTGTCTCTGCCTGTCTGCCTGTCTAGTAGTGAATTTTGATATTGACTAATCTTTTGAAATATACTTTTTGTCAGTTTGTGGTGTCACAAGCTCAAGAGAAAATTGATGCGTGGCAGCAGCAGGCTGTATCTCTGACAAGGATCGTACCTACCCATGATGCAGTGCTGCAGGAGACCCTAACTACGCTGGAGAGCTTTAGCCATCAGCTTGCAGTCATGGCCAAACTGTGCAGCCCCATACTCAAACATAGACACTGGAGAAACATTTTCCAAGGTCAGAGACTGTGCCATGATTTTTTCACATGCAAGTTGAGTGATTACTCAGCATTTTTCCTTAAATGATGAAACTACATCTTTGACAGGGATGGGCCTACTGTATGTCCCAGAGATGAAGCTAACTGTAGCTGAACTGATGTCTAACCAGCTTGGAGAACACCAGGAAATAATTGACAAGGTGAGACCAGAAGAGCACAAGAATCAATCATAAATCTATTAAAATGTTTAATGGCAACAAGAGGTTCCAATTAATCGATTGCAACTAAGCTGAGGCAACTGTGTAGGCAATGTTGCCAAGTAGCATTGACCAAAAAGTCAGTATAGTAAGTAGTAAGTAGTAGTAGTACTAAGTATCATTGTATGTCTCATTGAATCAGAATCAAATTTATTGTCCAAGTACATTCACACATACAAGGAATTTGACTCGGTGACGTTGGTGCATTAAAAAACAGACACAGCAACCAAATAACCATACTTGATGATTTTGCATATCATGTACTCTGTCAGATATGCAGAGAAGCAAAGGCAGAGTGGGACATGCAGCAGACCTTCCAGAAGCTTCAGCAGGGATGGGAAGCTAAACTCTTCCAACTGGATAAGTTTACTGTCTCCGTTTCAAATCCCCAAACTACCAGGCAACACTCCTCTAATGGTGCTACACTCACCATCATTGGTGAGACAACCTGACAAATAATACAGATTTGGTTATTGTACGCTCCCACTTTCTACTTCATATTTGCTGAACTACTGCTGGCTCCATCACTAGGAGGAATTGTATGGAAAATGTAAGTTTTGCTCTCTTTCCAGCCATCAGAAGTTACAAGGAATGGTCTGGTGATCAGTATTTTTAGAGACTACTAATTTTCTATTGGACAACATTCTAGAAAGCATTTCATGTTGTGCTAATTGTAGCATAGATACAGAATAAAGGCATGAAGGAGGACATCTACAATGTTTACCACTGTAGGTTGTGATTAGCAGTATATTCTGCTGATTTGTGTTGTGTGTATCAGGTCTGGAGATGCTCCTTGCTGAGACAGAGGACAGTTTAATGACTCTGTCCAACATGATGGTCTCCCCATCCAGTGCTGACTTCAGGTCGGAGGTGGAACACTGGGTGCAGTTGTTACAAGAGCTTGGTAAAGTGAATATCCAGAAAAAGTGTATGAGAATTAAGTATCATTTTTATGATATAACAATTTTGATTATTTGCCTGCAAGTGCATAAATGGAGTGAACCGACTTTACTTTGTATTTGTAGAGGAGCTGCTTGATATCTTTGAAAGATACCAGCAAACATGGGCCTTCCTGACCAAGACATTGTATGAGACAACTGGTAGCATTCAGAGAGTGGAACTGGTAAGCTTTCAGTCAAACTCATATCTAATCTTTGCTACTTTGTTACTAAGTTGGTAAAAACTATTAAGAACTTTGTTCTAAGTATATGGATGTATACAGCAAGTATACAGTAACACTTTAATGTCTGATTAATGTTGAACTTCCTCTTTTTTCATAGCTGGAGAGGTTCCATCCAGTGGATGAGACATTCAGGGAGATAATTCAGTCTATATCAAGTGACTCTCATGTGCTGAACATGGTTCGTTCCAAGAAGACAAATGACCCATTCCATGGTAATAGCTTTTGCCTGATTCTCAATGATGGCCTGTCTACAATGGAAGCTATTACCAATCAGATGTTGTATCTCCTGGACGAACCTCGTGGAGCGTTCCCTAGACTATGCTTCTTGAGTGACAGGGAAGTGATAAAACTGCTCTCTATCTGCCCTACGCCCTCCACCCTCCTCCCCTTTGTGCGCAAATGCTTTAAAGGAGTGTTGTGGCTTGAAGTGGATCGTGAAATGCCAAATGATACAACAGATCTAAACAGTTGTGGAGAAATCTCTGATACCCACATACAGATGAAGGTGCTGGGGATCTTTGGCAGCCTCCAGGAGCACATTGCCTTTCTTTCTCCTGTGGAACCAAATTTCAACCCCTTGATTTGGCTTTGTGTCTTGGAGAAGCAGTTAAAAAAGACCATGATGCAGCTTATGAAACAATGTGCTGTTGTACGAAAACAGCTTGAACCATTAGACCAAGACTTGGAGTGTGACAAGAAATTTGGAGACAACCTATTACATAATGCTAAAGAGAGGAAACATGCACTCCCCATGTTGGATCTACTCTCTGACTATCCTCTTCAATGTCTTCTGGTGGTTGAGGAAGAGGTATGGTGCAGTGAAGTTCTAAAAGTTCACCAAGCATCCAGCCCAGTGAAGTGGAGCTACGTGAAAACAAACAACGCTGCCAAACTGAAAAACCTGAGCCATGCCATAAGGGATGGACTCACAGGTGCCAATGGTAAATCCCTGGTTTCTAACCGAATGATGATGTGTCTGCGTGCTTTGGTGCAACTTACAATGAATCATGCACAGCAGCTATCTCGACTCATGGAGGTACAATGTGAGCTGGAGTCATCTTTTGAGTGGCTAAGTTTGATGAAGTATCATACAACTTCAGACATTCAGAGTCTGAATGACAGTGATCATGCAACATGTTACGTGGACATCCTGGGTTATCAACTGCCATATGGTTATGAGTACTTTGGTCCGGAGGATTGGATGATGGTGAATACTCCTTCCACAGATAGAGCAATACTGGGGATTCTCCTTGCTCTGACGAGCTACAGATGTGGGTTTGTGAGTGGACCTTGCATGTCTGGAAAGAGAAAAACTGTGGTCCAACTAGGAAGAGCACTGGGGCGGCAGGTCATCACTTTACAGTGTTGTTTGAGCATGAGGCCTGGTGTTGTCCAGCAGATGCTGGTAGGCGCGCTCCAGACTGGAGCATGGCTTTTGCTGGACTCTGTGGACTTATTAACACAAGGGGTCCTGTCATTACTGGGACAACATCTAGTAGATATTCACCAATCCCTCTCTGTGTTAAAGAGAAATAAGGAGGAAAGAGTGTATGAGGAGCCAAAGGACAGGACCAGTGACCTGAGTAACGGTTGCAAAAGCATTGGTGAACCAGAATGCCAGATATTGTTTGCAGGGATAAGTATTTTTGCCAACCTGGGCTATGGATGTGTTATCCTTTCGTCAAAAGGGTACACAACTGAGATTCCAGAGAGTCTGCGAGCTGCAACCAGGCCCATTGCTTTAACTCATCCAGATTATAGGATAATTGCAGAGGTAATGCTGGCTTCCCTTGGTTTCTCAGAGGCCATGTCTTTGAGTCAACGTCTGGTGTCCCTGTTGAGCCTGGCCAAAGATTCCCTCTGTCTGCCTGAATTCATCAATGAATACCGGACCAGCTGGCTTATTGTCTTACAAAATACCATCACAGCCTCTGGTATACACTTACAACAATGCATCAGGCAACAAGAAAATTCAGAGGAGGAGAAAGTGTTGGAAGAAAGTAAGGCTCATAAGTCTCCACACTACGTGACTGTCAAAGTGACTGAGGAGAGAGATGAAGATAAAGGTGCAAAGGTAAAGATAAAGGTGCCTTCTAGCTTCATGCACAGTCCACAATCTGCTGCCATTGCACAGGGAGTAATGGAGGAGAAAGCCATTGTCAAAGCAGTTTTCTCTGTTTTATTACCTGCTACTCACGAGTGCAAGAAAGCCTCTCAGTTGCACAAAATTTTCAAGGAAACATTCCCCATGGCATGCCAATTTCCTTTACTCCAACAATATATTCACGAAGAAGAGCACAACCTACTTAAAGGTGCAGTAACAGAAGAGCTACAAAGAGCAGGATTTCACTTCAACACGCAAATGATTCACAATGTCCTCACACTTTACCAGGCCATGAAGTTCTCACAGGCAGTTCTGCTTATGGGCCCCTCAGGGAGTGGAAAGACAACCTGTTACCATGCTCTAGCTGGGGCACTACGTACCCTGGCTGCTAGGGCAACAGAGGATGTATTTGATCAAGACGATACAACAAAAGGAGATACCCCACAGATACAGCCTCAAATCTCCGTTTCAACCTGGAGCTTTGTTGACACTGTGGTCTTGTTCCCTAATGCCATGTCCCATGAGGAGTTCTTTGGGGGCTTCTGTGAAGAGAGAGGTTGGAGGGATGGAGTTTTTACAAAAGTACTGAGAGACTCAGAGAGACATGGCCTGTTAACTACTGAAATCTCCAATGATAAGAGAAAAATAAATCGGACACAAAAAGTGAAGTGGCTGGTGATAGATGGAGAGCCACTGGGACAGCCTGGCTGGTTGGACTGCTTCGCAACCCTCTGCAGACCTGAGGATCCATCTCTGTGCTTGCCATCAGGTGAAAAGCTTGTGCTGTCCCAGTCAGAGCTAAAGCTACTGGCAGAGATCACAGACCTTAGTGATGCAACCCCCTCTGCAGTGACCCGTTGCAACCTTGTGTATTTCACTGGGACTGATCTGTGGAAGGCTGTGTGGAAAGGTGAAATGGATGCTCTCTATAATGAGCACACGCTAGATCAAGGGACCATGAAAATGTGGAATCGTCTAGCTGAAGATCTTTTCTGCAGCACACTCAATTTGCTTAGGCACAAGGCTCTAACCTCCACAGTGCACAATGAAGGAGATGGAACCAGTAAATATTGTAAAAGCCCTATTTATGGACTGCAGGAAATATTGTCATTCATCAGGATCCTACATGCCCTCCTAGAGCATTTTGGGAAAGGAGTGGGGGCAAAAGCTACAGCAAGACAGACAGACACAAGAGGTATTATAAACATACTCATTCACATATACATTGGTTAAGGTAGTGATAAATAACTTTGCTCACAACAGTCTGCGCTACCAATCCTCCCAACAGATATGCCTCTACATGGAGCCCACACACCAGGCACAGATGCCCACATTACCTCCGCTCAGCAAGAGCTGCAGGCCAGGAACCTTTTTCTGGTGGCCTATATCTGGGGATTTGGTGGACACCTACATCCTCGGTAAGGGAATCATCACGTAATTGTTTTTTACATATTGTGATCATTTTATCACATTAGTAAACAAAAATTAAACGTAGCAATGTAACTATTTTTGCTGATAGAATATCTAATATTTTCTTTCACTAAAAGACAAAAATGAACATCAATCACCAGTAAACTGATAATACATACTGTATGTTTTATGTGTCTTAACTTCAGCCACTGGCCACAATTTGACCTGCTAGTGCGTGAAGTGCTTTTTAATAGCCGGTATAAAGTTGAGGTTCCAGGCGAAGGAAGTGTGTTTGAGCACTTTTTTAACCAGAATGAGGGCATCAACGACATGAAGTGTCCCAGGAGTAAGAATACACAGTTGGCCAAACCAACGATTCCCAAGGTTTGTCCTCAAGGTCAAAATGAATTTTTGTGAAATCGTAAACATGAACTATTTAGAGCATGATCATTTTACAGCTTTGCTTTGACCTTTGCACTCCGTATTGGTTGATTGTAATTTTGCTGATCTCGGATTTTCTGCTTATTCAACTGTTATTCAAGGCTAAATCCTACATGCATCCTACATAAAAGGTCATGTAAATGCTGGTCACTACATTGGAATATCTGACGAGTGCCCTTTGTCTATTTACACAGTATGAGAAATATACTTATCTACTGGACCTCATGTTGGAGGCAAACCAGCCGGTGATGCTGGCAGGAGAGGCTGGTCTGGGGAAAACCACTCTGTGCAAGTCTTTGCTGAATCATCACAGGCCATACATTAGCTTACCTGCCGGTCCACTCCTGAGCTCCCATGACCTGTGCAATGTGCTGGATAACATCAGTTGCCGTAGGACCATGACCAAACAGTCAGGGCTGCTTCTGTTTGTGGATGATTTGCACGAAGCCCCCTGTGGTGAGTAAGAAAAAATAATTTAGGGGAACTGATATGAAGAAAAGTAATTCAGATTTTTCATATTGCAAGACTTAAGTACACTAATATTTCTGTGTCGTTCCTGTGGGTAGATGCCTTTGGGAAGACGTCAAGGGCTCTAGAGACACTACGACAGAGTATTTCAAAAGGACGGATTCTAACCTCTGATACCTATAACTTCAAGTTGTTGAGTTCTGGAACCATCAGCTACATGGCTACCTGCCGTACGGGTAATCACAGCGGTAATGTGATATCTTCCCGCCTCTCCCGCCTGTTCTCCATCTTTGTCCTGCCCAGCTTATCTGTGGAAGTTCTATTTTCTATCCACTCTCCGCAGCTAAAACTCTGGCTCAAAGACATACCATTTGTGCTGAGTTATGCAGACATGGCACGCTGTATCATCACTGCAACTCAGGATCTGTACAATGCAGTATGTGAGCAATTCCAACCCACTGTGCAGAGGCCCCATTTCATATTCTCCCACCATGACCTACAGAAGGTGTTTCAGGGGATGTGTCTATGGCAGCCTCACAATCCAAACACACAGCCATTCCAGAAAAACGCCAGCCCCGTAACAGTTCTTTCCAAGTCTGCACTCACATGCTTTGCCCCAGCCATGCCAGGGCCTTCGGCTAGTGTCCTCAACATAGCCCGTCTCTGGATGCACGAGTGCTTACGCACCTTCAGTGATAGGTTGTGCTCAGAGGATGAGAACAAAACACTGGTGTCGCTGATAGCCAAGGTATCGACAACATACTATGGAAGTAGATTGGTTGATGAGCCCCAACCTGTTAGTTTAGAAGGCCCACCCACTGCTACAAGCCCTACTACTGCTACACTTAAGTCAACCAGTCAGAGTCCAGATATGCCAAACAAGAGAGAGACCAATAGTGAGGCCTCACCCTCACAGTTGGATACTAAACCTCTTGTGCCTTTCACAACCCTAAAAGAAGAGCAACAATCCAGGCTGTCTGATACACCAAGCATTTCTGTCTCTAGCAGCTCATTTTGGACCAGTGGAAAGAAAGATTATTTATCAGAAGACATTGCCACCCATAAAGAAGAAAAGAAGCCAAGTGTGAAGAAGGGAGTAATGTTAGTGGTGAAGAAAGATAAGTTGCCCCGACAAGATGTAAGCTTATGTAATGTCTTAACCCCCTCTCCACCAAAAGAGCCTAAACCAAGTGGCCGGTCAGACTGGAAGAGGGGCCATAAGGTGACTGAACAATCTCTGGAGACTGAAAGTAATGATTCAGAGGAGCCAAGTCTAGCCATGCCCCTTCTGCCATCACAACTTCTTCAGCACATGGAGGAAACTATGGATAAGATTGTATATGGCCCTGAACTCTCTGAGCCAATCAGCTCAATAGACCAGCAAAACAATTTCAAACATACCTCTTCTTATCAGGAGCAAGATTTTGATCTAATAGTGCAGCAGCTGTCTTCTACAGTGAAGGGGAAAGAGGAAGATGAAGAGCAGGAGCTTGATAATAACTACAGCGTCACATTCAGTTACATCTTACACAGGGAGAGGGTATGTCAACTGTTGCATATCCTCAGGGCGTTGCTCGTACCTGGAGGTCACGGCATCCTGTTTGGCTTAGTCAGAGGCACAGGCCGTAAAACCGCTGTGCGTTTAGCTGCCTATCTCATGAGCTACCAGTTAATGGAGGTACATCCAGGTAACGAGAGAAAGTTGCGTGAAATCTTAAAGGAGGCTGGGAGTCAGGCAAGAGTGAATGGCAGTAATATTGTGATACTGGCCCATGAGGAAGTCAGCCAGGCTGTCAGAGAAGAACTACTGGTGGCGATGGCCCATGGAACCTGCCCAGGGCTCTACTCAGATGACGAGCTGACAAAACGTTTTCCCAGAATGAATGCTGCGAAGAATTCAAGAAGATGCCACATGGATGATCAGATGCTTGAGAAGTAAGAGGAACATATCTAGTTGGTCTGTTAGTCCACATGCTAGTTTGCCAAATTATTTTGTCCTAATTTAGAGAGCAGTGGGGGGGATTATTATTAGAAATAATATACAATGTGTGTTGACTTGGAATTGATTCTTAAGGTTATGTAATACTAATGCCACTGGGTCCTGGCAAGTGGGTTTTGGTTGTTCTGACAAGGAGGATTTATGAGGCTGGGCCTACGTAAAATATCAGAATAGAGCTGTGGGATGGTCGGTTTAATGTCATTAACTCCCTTTTATTACTCACTGAACAATTGCAGCATTCAAATACAGCTTTATGGCTGCTGATCTAAAGTCACTATGAGACTGTTTGAGAAAGAACAATGTGTTTAGATCATATTCCTTGTCCCCTTGACGAAGGTACTTCAGCCAGTTGCACAGGAATGTCCATGTGTTCCTGTTGCTGCCCTTCACCACATCAGACAGCAGTGAGATACCTGCCAGCAGTACTCAGGGTTGGAATGTAAGTATTCACGTACAAGTGCTCCAATTCTTGTTTTTATGCCACTTGTATCAAACAATCTGTTGACTTGTTTGTAGTTACTTTGAAAAAAAAACCTCCATTTACATACAAAATGTGATCACCTCATTAAAACGAACCAGTCAATATTTATTGACTGATGAATGCGTTATCATTTATCACCCAGGCATACATGACCAAGGCCCTGAGCCTAAGCTGCTGTGTGGAGGTGTACCAGGCTTGGTCCAGCCAGTCTCTAGTGGAAGCTGCTGCTCACTGCTTCAAAGCCAATCCTCACAAACCTGACAGCAAGAGTTAGTTCATGTTTCATTTACTTAGGTTATAAAAAGCTATATGTAAGAAAAGATAACATAGCATTTGCCATTTGGTAGACATTTTTATCCCAAACAAATTATAGTGCCTTGCCTGCTTGCATTTCTAACCTGTAAAACTGGTGTTAATGCCAGGCTCTACCTACTGAGCTATGCAGGCCCACATGTGTGTATGTAAGTATAATTTCCTCATTATAGTAAGATGCATCCTATTTCTATCCTATTTCCTTTTAATGTAGTGGAGAGAGAAGGCTTAGAGGCCAGCGTGTCCCTGGCCATGGCAGGAATCCATCAATCTGCCTGTAGATATGCTTCTGTCCTTCTAAGAACCCAGCCATTCAGCCCCCAGACTTACACAGAGTTCATCACCCACTTCTTTTACCTCTGCAACTACCTGCACAAGCAGGGACTGATCCAAGCCAACAGGTAAGTTATGGAGTTAAAACATATTGACATTTTGGCAAACAAGACAAATCAAATCAAATTTTCTTTCTCCCTTTTATAAAGATGATGTGTAATATGTGAAATTGATCTCAAATTTGCAGAAAGAGTCTTAGCTAATGTGTTACATTAAGTACAATGTAGAAAGTGACATGCTGACCTACAATTATTATTTCATTCTTTCAGAATTGTAACTGTCCTGGCCTGTTTGGACGTCATGACCAACACAGCTGTGCAGTACAAACAGGACTTAGACAGGCTGCAGGACAAAGTTGAGGAAACACGGCAGGTAGTATAGAGCAATTCAGTAGGTCAGATCAGTATGTGTGTACTTTTGGGAAAACGTTAAGGATAAATAAGTAAATAAATATTGACTGCTGCAAATTGACTGCAAGACTTTTATCAGCCCATCAGCTTTGTAAATGAGGTATTGTGATGCTGTGCAGAATCCCTGGCTTAACACACCAGAGAAAATCCTTTATTCTGTTCAAATCTTGAATAATAATCTTGATCATATTTTTTCAATTGCTGAATAAGAGACAATGTATAAATAGATCTGCATGTCTACCACAATTTATATTAAAAAATAAAAAAATCACCATTTAATTTTTTTGTCTGTATTGATGCTATGGTGATGTGCATCCCCCATCTGCCCTGCAGTGTGAAAAAGAGCTCCTCAGAGCTGTGGACGTTGAGAGGAGCCTGTTGGAGGAAACCCGACAAAGGTGTGTGGTAGAGGAGAACCGGCTGTGCCAGCTGGAAGAGCAGATTCATCACTTCCAGCAACAGGTAAACATGTACCAGGTACTTCAAGGATAAGAAGGATAAGAAGGATAAGAAGCACTTAAAGTGCCACTGTTAAGTCGACAAAGCATATTAAATTAGATAACATAAACAATGGATCCATCTACAGTATATTCACTAGTGATTTAATAAGATTTCATAATAAGACATTTTGAATTCAAATTCATCTTTCTTTTAATATTTGTCCACGAGGCATATCCTCTGTTCCTGTCAGGCCTTCAGATTCTCGAGTGCCTGAGTCCATCTGACCTGGAGGAGGTGCGCCACTACAGAAATCCCCCTGATGGGGTGGTGAAAATCATGGATGCCATTTGCCTGCTGTTCAATCGTCCACAAAGCTGGGAGAGCGCTAAACAGCTTCTTGGACAATCAAACTTCTTTCAGGTGTGTGGAGAAATATTGTTATTGGTCAAATGCCACAGAACATGCTTTTTAATACGTTTGTTCTGGTAAAGGAAATTCAGTTTGTGAAGGGCAGCACAGAAAACATAGTATGCATGATACAGAACATTATACACAACACATATAACACATTCACAAGTTAGCAACATGCAGAGACATCGGTTCCTCTAGTAATGCACCAATTGGTAGATTGCTATTGGTGCGTTTTGTACTCTTCTGTTAATTTAAGTGTCTGCTTTGGGAGCCCTGTAGTTGTAATTGCTCTCCTTTTCCTAGGAGTTTGAGTTCTTTGACCACAACAGACTGACTCACCACCAGTTGCAGCAGCTGGGCCAGATAGTTCACAGCCAACAGTTTGTGGCAGAGTCTGTGCGAGAGGTGAGCAGGGCCTGCGAGTCGCTGTGCCGATGGGTGCAAGCTGTGTATGACCACGCCTGCATGGAGCACCACACATTCTCCCAGGAAGATGGCAAACGGCACTTGGAGGCACTGGCTGTGAAGGCGCACGGTTGTCTGTGCATGGCTAGGCGGCAGGAGGAGGAGGTGTGCCAGCGTCTAGAGGACTTGGGGCTCCAGCTCCAGTTTGTACAGAAGGACCTGGAGGAGCTGCTGATGCAGCTGCACAGAGCTGAGAGCCTGGAGCGACAGGCTGCTGCTGTCGTCACACAGATGGAGAGACATTTCACAGTCTGGAAGGCTACCGCTCAGGTAACACAGTATTTACAGATATTACTGGTGTGGATGCTAACAAGGAATGTAGCTCCCACTCTGGGCGAGCCCCTTCCCAGGATTGAACTGTCCTGGGTTGGCCAGGATGATAGATCCTGGGCTACTCATTGAGTCAAATCAAAAGTGTGCTAGTGGTGGTAGTATTATACCGCAGCTCTACCAGAGAATTGAGTTTAACCATCATCTCCAACTCTGTTTCATAAACATGGTCCACATTATTTCTTACATTGGGGTCCATTGCTGTTTGCAGCAGTTAATTCTTTACTATTATTAAATGAAGGTGACATTCCCCCTTTTCCCTCCAGGAGGTGGAGTTGAATAACCAAACCATTCCAGGAGATGCCCTCATCCTGGCTGCGATCATCTCTTACTTGGGTCCCTTTGGACCTGACATACGCACAGAACTGCTGAGCAAGTGGAGGGCACTGTGTCAGACAGGAAGCATTAACATGAACCCCGAGGACCCCAGAACCTCCCTGTTTACAGACACTGCACCCCCTGCACCCCCTGACCCACCTTTCAGTTTTCCCATCCATGTGGCTGAGAAGCTTCAGGTGGCCCTGGCTCGGGCAGTAGGCATGGACCAGTGGCAGGTCCAGGACTTAACTGCCAGGCTGGTGGTCAAACTACTGCTGTGGGGCTACAGAAGACCCTGGGTTCAGCAGTGGCCTCTGCTGGCAGACACCCAGCATCATGAAGACATCACCTCTCAGAGGTGGCACATCACAGGTTGGCCTATACATTTATGAAACATCTGTGATGGGAGGTGCCCACTTGATAAGCCCAATGATGTACCAGCTATCACCAAAACCCTTTCCTCTAATATCCAAGCCAGGTTACTGTGGCATTAACCAGATCCTGTGGACTGGTTAATGGCATCACATCCATGTATATTACATTTTAGGCATTTAGGCATTTAGCTAATCTTATCCAGAGCCATTTACAATGAGTATAACAATAGCATGAGCTTAACTTCCTAGATAGCCAACATTACAAGTTACAGTGCTCAGATAATAGATTTAACAAATATTCCCTTGTCCGGTGCAGAGAATCAGTATCAAGACTATATTGGTAGTTTATGGCCACTCAATGTCTGTTCTGCAGGAGGGAATACCAAGCTTGGGAAGGAGAAGTATGGAATGGTGGTTTGTGCTGATGACCCACAGCTGCTGGAAAAGTTGGATCAGGCGGCTGAGAAAGGTGAATTAATGGAGTTTACAACAGAATGACAATATTATTTTATATCAGTTTCCTATGATGCTAATGTTGCTAGCTTCATTTTTCAGCCTCACACGCACCCTGCCTCTTCTCTGTGCAGGTTTGAGGGTGTTGGTGACTCATATCGAACGTGCTGACCCCAGCCCACAGTTTATGGCCATGTTGGTGCGCTCTGCTGGAAGTTTCCTTCCAGGGTTCAAGCGGCCTCTCCAGCCGACCCACCAAAACTTCTGCCTCTTCCTCAGCACCCACCTGCCTGTCCGGCTGCTGAGCAGTGGTAAGGCGGACTGGGGGAGGCAATGCAAAAAGTACAGTGTTAGTCATTGTTGAAGTCCTACTAACATGTATCTTGCCTGTATTAGTAGTGCACGATTTTCCAAACTATTTCTCTTGGAGAGAACAAGCAGAGAACAAGCTGTCAATCAACTCATAAATACACATGAAGAGGCTGGGCAGGGCGAAGTGGGCTACAGATTCCTATACGATATATTTTTAGCTGTTAAGTAAACCAAATTTAAACATATATTCTATATTTTGTTAGCCTGTAATGATTTTAGCTGTGTCATCTTTACATATTTGACTGTCGCTGTTATGCTGCTTTATATCTCACAATGCTAGCAGACATATAGAAAGACTAACTATCAAAATCAGCAAGACCTCACGTACAGTGCAACTTGACAATGCACAAAATACTCTATGGACAGCAGACTATAGACTATAGATCACTCTGCTTATTATAAGTTTGGTTCCAAAATAAGGGAATCTACCATTTAAAAAAGTAAGCCCTACTACAACAAAATAAATGATGGTTTCATTCTGAAGTCCTTGATTGACACTTTCACAGACTGGATCCTCTGGAGTTAGTTAGAGATATTGAATGGTCAATTAAAGTTGAGATAATGTTTATTTCTAAAATGATTACGTACAGCAGCAAAATCAATGTTCATATATACATGTAAGTATAGGGGTTAGAGAGTTAGTGTGTAGCTATCTAAAAGCAGTGGCTTACTATAGGTGTCCCTGCTCTTATTCCATAGAGGTCCATCCGTCCATCTTGGCTGAGGTGCGAGTGGTTGACCTCTCTCTGAGCTCAGCAGAGATCCAGGAGGTGATGCTGACACAGCTGCTGCAGTCTGAGTGGCTGGAGCTGCTGATTCAACACTCTCTGGTCCAGAATGACAAGCAGGCACTGCAGGACAAACTGGTGAAAGAGGAGGTGATGAGACCAGCATTTAGCTTAATGACAAGCAATTCATGTTGCTGTTGGTTCATTTAGTTGCATATGATATAATGAAGTGCAGTCAAATCATGGTGGGAAATGACCACCCGCCAAATTCAGATGAGTTCTGGTTGTGGTCGATAAGTTTGTCTGCTCAACCAGTCACTTTGGGATGTAACTAACCAAGCGTCTATTCTAGGTGCTCGGGTAGAGGGATGGGGTGAGGTGGCCAGTTGGCTTACCTTACTAGCTGGTGTACAAGTGCATATTTTATTTCCCCTTATGCAGGGCTTTTGGGGGGGGCTAAACAGTACATACCATAATTCACATAAGCAGTGTGCATTGCAAAATGCATTTCCCATGAACACACAACGAACACACACACAGAGGCCGGCTGCTATAGAGGTGCTTGGACCTTCTACCTTAAAACCAGTCTGGCTGGTAAAATGTGAAAGTGGTTGATGTATTTATGAATCACCTGTCAGTGTGGCCAGCTGAAACATACTGCAGTGCTTCATGTAACATTCTTCTTGACAGACAATAGTGTAATCATTTGCTGTTCTTAGTTCATAGTTGCTGTATATTGCTCTTTTCTTAGGTCTCTCTAATGGACACCATCCTGCAGACCATCACCCCACTGCATCAGGACTCTGATTTTCTTTCCCACATGGTTGCTTGTCAGGAAGTAATGGAGAAACTGCAGGCTGAGATCCAGCAGCTGAGTGTGGAGCTACAGCACAGTGAGGCCCTGCTGTCTGGGCCCCGAGGAATAGCAAGGCTGGCCGCTGCCCTCTACCAGGCCCTGCAGGACACAGCCCGTCTTTCCCCTGTCTACTTCTTCACCCTACATGGATTCATCATGGTGATGCACAGGGCCTTCGCTCTGAAGGTCAGGCCAGATGTGTCCTATACCAATGGGAAAATACCAGGGGGCATATTATCAGAGATCACTCATAGGATGGTAGCCCACCTGTTGGCCCAATATCGGCCTTGTCTCTTCCAGAGCCATGCCACACTTCTGAAGCTCCTGGTGTCTGTGGCTCTGCTCCAGCACAACAAGCTCTGCTCTGAGGCTGAGAGGGCCGTCTTCCTCAGGGGTCTCCGAGACGTGGATTTCCCAGAACACAAAGCCAAACCCTGCTCCCGTCCTTCCACCGCCTCACCTCCTGCCACATCCCAGCATGTTCTGCCCAGCTGGATACCCGCTCATATCCACCCAGAGCTCCTCTACTTGGAGAAGATCCCAGTTTTCAGAGGACTGGTTGCCTCACTGGCCACCTCCCCCAAACAATGGCAGGAGTACCTGCGCTTCCCTTCCGCCACCGTGGCGGGGGCTGTTCCCTGCCGCTCTCACTCCCATCTGTCCTTGCTGCAGCGGGCTCTCCTCTGGAAGACCATGCTCCCCCACTGCCTGGGGGGAGTGGCTGAGGACATGGCTGCCTGCCACCTCGGCCTTTCTGGACAGACAGGAGGACCTGAGGCCCTTCACACTGGGAACCCAGAGTCCCTCTCCAGATTCCTTGAACAACATGAAGGGCCTGTCATACTCACATTGCCCAGTCCAGGCAGAGAGAGGTGGACAAGCACCCAGCCTCTTCACTTGATAAAACATTTGGCCCGCTACCAAGCAGCTACGAGAGGGGTAACATAATGGATTTATTTATTTCAACTGAGTAGCTGTAACCATTACATGTCTGTGTGATCTTTGATGCATTTCTAAGTCACTGTTTTTTAGGTTCAGGTGAAAGAGATTTCATTTGGAGCTAGTTGTGAAAGAGAGGTCATCCTCTCAGCACTGGACAAAGCTGTTCACGATGGCCATTGGTTGGTTTTTAACAACTGTCACCTGTTGGAACAATGGGATGACAAAGTTGTGTTTCGTCTCAATCAGCTGACCTCCTCTTCCAAAGGTAGGTTGTCCATAAAGAATCAATGTAAACTGGATTGACTTCTGTATCGCTCTTACAGATTATTTTTTGTCAAGGATCAACAGCCTAAATGTAAACATCCAATCAATCACACAAGTAGTAATTATCTATCTATCTATTGTAAATACTAGGGTATCGCACAGATGTGGAGGCAGGCGAGGGGCTCATGACAGTGGGGCCATGCACAAGTATCCTGGTTCATCCATGCTTCCGACTGTGGTTTATAACTAGAGGATATGTCCCACATGCTGTACCTGGTAGGTCTGTGCCTACTCCATTAATACTCTCATCTAGATCTCCTGTTCTGGACCAACCACCATAGCTTCAGTCCTACGAACAAAATACTCTTAGACCAGTTAGTGGAGTCACTAACTGGAGATTAAAGGACATCCTCCTATGTGTTTTGTTTTCTGATGTTACTCATGGCTCTCAATACTTACCCCATAGCAGTATATATATATTGATGTATTCCTTGATGCATTCATTTAATCATTTTCATATCTTTTATTTATTATTGTTTTATTGTTTTAAAAGCACTTTGTAACTCTTTTGTCTTTGTTTGTTATACAAATAAACATTATTATCATTCTACAGCGGCAGTGCGAATGTGTGCCCTGCCTCTGGTCTGCGACTCCCCCTGGGATGTGAAGGAGGAGCTGAGCTGTTCCCTGCGTCAGGTGGCGTCTGTTGTTCAGCCTGGATCACCGTCGGGCTTCGTGGAGCCGGTCCTCCGCTGTGCCATCCTGCACTCTGTCTTGCTGCAGAGACAGGCCTACTTAGGCCAGGGGAACATGTACCACTGGTGAGAGAATGGGCTCACATGTTTGATGCCGTGGTGAAATTCAGAACTGTATCACTGTTTCATTCCAAAATATTTGTATTTGCCCGAGTCACATCTAAGAGAAAATCCCCTTAAGACTAAAGGTGACGGGGCTTTAGCTGTCAGGGCCCCGAGGCTCTGGAATGACCTGCCTGACGTCTTTAAACATACTCTTATCGGAAGACATTCCTTAGTGCTATTAGACTTAGTCCTTGCTTTTACTGTTTTAGATTTATTTTAATGGCCTCTTTCATTTTTATTTTATTATTTTATCTTGTATTCTGTTTTATTTATTATTTTATCTTTTTTTATGTTTTATTTATTATTTTTATTTTTCTTGTTCTTTGGACTTTTTATCTTTCCTATGCTGTGAAGCACTTTGTAACATTTGGTTTTGAAAAGTGCTTATAATAAATGAATAAAGTGTATATTTGTTTTGAAGGACTCAGGAAGACCTCCTGGCTTTGGTGGAGGCATATATTGACATCGCCAGTCTCTGCCATGACAAGACTAAGGCTCTGGAGTACATCGCAGGTTAGGCTGCATTCACAGGTGGAACTAAGCTGCTCGCTCAGTGGCTGTTTTATGCCTTGACCACATTGTGCTTTTCATTCACAGCCAGTCTGGTGTATGGCGGCCATGTGTCGGACTCTGTGGACTTGGAGGTGGTGGAGAGTGTTGCCAAGGCCTGCCTCAGCACAGAGTCACCCCTCAGGGGGCAGTGGGCCACATGTCCTCACTAAGACCATCAGCAGTCCTGGCCACTTTGGTACTCCAGAAACTTTCTACTAATATGTTGTAGCTCATTGATCATACAGTAAGATTTGTATTACTTTAGACATTTAGCTGAGGTGCTTAGCTAGAGCAACCTACAAATGAGTGCAGCTGTAGAATGAGCTCAAATTCCTAAATCATCAACATTACAAGCAACCAGTAGTAAGGAGTACAGGCGTCACAGCCACAGTGTGTGTGTGTTTTCTATATCATCTATTGGTTAAATAAGACTAGTTTGATAGGGACTATGTCTTTGTCACTGTATCATTTTTCAGGACTACTGCAGGGCCTGGAGCAACGTGTTCAGGACTTGGCCAACATCAGTGATCCGCTGGTGTTGGGCTTCAGCGCTGATCTGGCAGCCGAGATAGTCGAGATCAATAGCCACACCCTGAACATCCTACTGCAGGACTCCCAGACAGCTCTAGGAAAAGTCGGAGGCTCCAGCACCGAGCTAAACCACCTTGCCAAGCTGCCAGACTACAGCCATGCTAGAGGCAGATTGCAAGCCCTGAAGAGTTACCTAGCACACCAGGATGACAGCGCAGTCAGGAATGCTGGAGTGGTTTCTCACGGCCCCCTGCGTGACTTCCTCCAGGCTGAGTGGGATGATCTCATTGATGTGGTGTCCTCGCTCCTCTCACAGCTCCACCAGCCCAGGCAATACAGAACTACCACCTTCGCCTCCCTCCTCAAACTCACTGAGCTGTCCCGCCTGGAGAGGAGGGCAGAGCTGCTCGCCGCTTATCTGGGGGATGACACCACTACAGATCCACCTACTGCCTACCGACTGTCGGCTTTCAAAAACGCCAGAGGCTTTCTGGTGGCAGTGATGAGAGAGGCTGCTCAAGCAAAACGCAGAAGTATCAGTAATATAGCCCTGCATTTTCAGGTAGGGCAATACACTCTTTGTGAAAGGACTAGTGGAGGTTTAACCAGGGTGGGAAATTAATCCTAGCATACCAGGCTGGTAAATGTGGCAGACATCCAACCAGGCTCTTTTCTAGTGTTATTAAAGCATTTTGTCTGGCAGTTTGGAATCCAGTGGATGAGAAAAGTGACTAACCACTCGCAGGCCTCGCAGGACGATAACAGGTTTGTTCTTGTTTTCCAGGTCCTGAGTGTTTTCAGCGTCCCGGCCTCTCGGTCCTCTGGATGGTGTGTATTTGAGCGGCCTGCAGCTGAGAGGGGCTCTGTGGGATACACAGCTAGGAGCCCTGCAGGACACACTCTCCCCCCAGCCTTGCTTACTGCCCCTGCTTTACGCCGGGGCTCGAGCTAGGAGCACAGATACCCCCCCTCCTAACACCTTGACACATGCCTCTCCATCTAATCGGTTACCGGTCTATCACTGTCCAATCTATCTGGATGGAGGACGGGAGAGTGAGGACCGGGCTCTGGCTGATGCTAACATTATCACCAGGGTTCCCCTCCTTGCTAAGCTAAATCCTGTGTTGTGTAGCTTGAGAAGAGTGAGACTAGTGAGCATCCTCTGACTGTACGGGCCGAGCCTCAATACACTGAGGTAGTCATGGCACTTCTGAATAAAGGAGACTAGACCTTCAAAGAAAACAATTATTTTTTATATCAGAAATGTTGTTATTATGTGACAATTCGTAAATGTATTGAATTACTTTTCATTAAAACATTGTTAAATACTACCTCAACACAAATGTCTGTTCATTTCTTTGTATGTTTGTTATGGTAAGTTAGGTTTTAAGACAGAATCTCACAGACCCCCGGGGTCATTCATGCATATACACTTGCCTTTGCACCTACACACACACACACACACACACACACACACACACACACACTGTAAGAACAGTACATTTCAGTTTGTATTCTTTAATATGTATTTTTATAGTTTTAAAGGCTTGGTGACCAACTGTGCCATTCACGTGAAGATTCCATCCAGTAACACTGCAAAGTACAATAAACGTAAAGGGCTTTGTCATGGTGGTACATTTCTACTGCACCTTGACAAAGGTTAAGATAAATATTGTCTCTAGAGGCTCTCTGATGTTTGTGTTGATATGATTGTGTTGTATATTCTCTCCCATAGGATATGCACAGCAGGAAGACCTACTGAGGAGGAGCGTACTGTAAGTGATGATGATGACCAATGGTCACTGACTTCTGTGTCTTCCTGCAGGTAACATGGACCGGCACCACTATGAAACATTTGAGAAGTTTGGCAACAACACGTTTCTGCTGCACCTTGACAACGGGAGGGCGTGAGTTATAAACAGTGCCTTGCAAAAGGATTCAACCCCCTTGACTCTGCACATTTTGTTGTGCTATTATTCATTTGGTTGAGATGTTGTGTCTGAGGTCTATGCAAAGCACTCTATTATATCAAAGTCAAGTATTCAAGTATTCAACCCCAACATCAGATTACCGTTACTCAGATGTCATATTGAGATTGTATTTGTTATTCTGATCATTGGTTTCCTCTAAAACTTTATTTAAACTAGACCAGGTCCCTTCACTAGATCTAGGTTGGGTGGGTGTAGGGTGACTCTCCATCAGGATACTGAAACACAGTCTGGATATATGGTTCATTCCAACTGGTTGGAAGCAAATTCTTGTCAGTTCAATGGTTGGCTGTACACTTGACTGATCCTCTCTCTGCAGATTTGGACGCCACTCCAAAGATGAGCCTTCTATCCTAGCTCCACTAGAACAGTGTTGCAGGTACAAACAACAATGTGATTGAACATGGTAAAATATATCAGTTCAGTTCAATTCATAACAAATCATCCCAGTATACTATACCGTACAAAAACATCAAGGAAATATCATTTGATATGACCAGAGAGGGAGTCAACAGGTCAGAGGTCAGACTGCCAGAAATCACTCATGACTTCAAAATACAAACTTCTGTTATAACCATCAGATGCTGCAACTACATAACATTACATTACATTACATTACATACATTACATTACATTACATACATTACACTACATTCTACTTCTCTTTCTCCATCTCTCTCTCTCTGCTTCTCTTCTCCATCACCCCACCTCTTCTTCCCTCTTCTCCAGAATCCGCCGCTCCACCTGGCTCCACCTGCGTCTCCTGGCGCTGCCTCCGTACCGTCTCAGTGAAGTCATGAGGGAGTCGCTATCCCATGATCCTCTGGCCAGCGTGGCACCTCTGCTGTCGGAGCCCCACCTTGCTGCTCTCGACCGCCGTTTGGCAACTGTGCTGCAGACCGTAAGCCGTTGCCAAAAGCAACAGAGTGGGGATGGCGGCGGCGATGAGGTCATATATGATGACATCGCTTATTTCAAAGGCATGGTCACTCCTGCCGGGTTGCACAGTGACACCTCTCTGATGAGATCTGCAGTGAAATAGTGTCACCAGTCAAGTCAAGGTTACTGATAAATGCTTGATGCTGATAAAAACGATGATGATGATGATGTCTTGCTTCTGTAATTTAATGTATTTACGGTTGAAACAGGATGTTGAGGTGGGACTTCACATGGAACTGTTCAGAAGAGCGTGTCACTATGATAGTTGTGGGGTTGCAGGTTCTATATGATGGGAGGGGTGGGAGGGGGCATTGATTGTTAAATAACTATGTCATGATTGTCACTATTGCTATTCTTTACAAGATGAGGGATTTGCTGAATAAGAAATGTCTGCATATATTGTATTGCTCACTCATAATACCATATATGTCGTATTGTGTTGAGGTGTGGGGAAATGCATATAAAACAAATATAGACCCTATAATTAAAATTCAGAAAAGAGCTATTAGAATAATAAATAAAGTTGGTTATCGTGAATCCACAAATCAGTTGTTTATAGGATCCTGTACCTTGAAATTTTTAGATATTGTGTATTTAAAAACGATGCAAATATTGTTTAGAGCTAGGAATAAAAACCTTCCTGTTTGTATTCAAAAAATGTTTAAATTAAGAGAAGTAAATTATAATTTAAGAGGGTTGTGCATGTTTGAAACATGCAAAGTGAGAACTGATGTAAAATACAGATGTGTTTCAGTTTTGGGAGTTAAATTATGGAATGAACTTAGTGATGAGTTGAAACTGTGTAGCTCTCTGTTGAATTTTAAAAAAGCCTTGAAACGTAAAATAATTAAGGATTACAATGTGAAATGATTAATATGTAAAATAATCATAATTTAAGAGTAAGCTTTCTTTTTTTTTCTTTTTTTTTCTTCTTTTTTTGTATTGCTGATATTCTGGGTTATCTTTATGGATTGTATAGGATAGGCATATATAAGCCTTGGCTTCAGCCTATTCCTTTTTCAGTTGTTGATTTTTATTGTGTGAAATAACGAACGGGAATTTTTATTAACCGAAATAAACCATTCATTCATTCATTCATTCATTCATTCATTCATGATGTGGAGAATTAGCGTGTGTGTGTGTGTGTGTGTGTATGGAGTGTGTGACTACATATATGAGAGGCAGGTTAGTGTGACTGGTGAGGTGTAGTTTTGCCATGTCATTTCATGTTTTTGTCTGTGTTTACGCACTCTGAATTTCATTGAATAGGATAATAAAGTATACCTTGACCTAGACAAGGCAAGGCAAGTTTATTTGTATAGCACCTTTCATACATAAGGCAGTTCAAAGTGCTTTACATGAGGCATTAAAAGACATTTAAAACAAGGACATTTATAAAGACATTAAAAAAAAGTAAAATCACAGAGCAAAAAGAATAAAAGTTGTAGTAGTTCAGCAGAAAGCGGTGGTGAACTTAAAAGTAGTTATTGTGGGAGCAAATCTCAGTTGTTCTGGAGGTTTGTTCCAGCTATTTGTTGTATAGCAGCTAAACGCTGATTCACCCTGTTTGGTTTTGACTCTGGGAACAGTTAGCAGACCTAGACTCTGACACCTGGGATGTTGGATGGATATTTCTTCATTTAAACCTAGCTTTACCCATGTACACCTAGCTTTACCCTGTACACCTAGCTTTACCCATGTACACCTAGCTTTACCCTGTACACCTAGCTTTACCCTGTACACCTAGCTTTACCCATGTACACCTAGCTTTATCCATGTACACCTAGCTTTACCCATGTACACCTAGCTTTACCCATGTACACCTAGCTTTACCCTGTACACCTAGCTTTACCCTGTACACCTAGCTTTACCCTGTACACCTAGCTTTACCCTGTACACCTAGCTTTACCCATGTACACCTAGCTTTACCCATGTACACCTAGCTTTATCCATGTACACCTAGCTTTACCCTGTACACCTAGCTTTACCCATGTACACCTAGCTTTACCCATGTACACCTAGCTTTACCCATGTAACCTAGCTTTACCCTGTACACCTAGCTTTACCCATGTAACCTAGCTTTACCCATGTACACCTAGCTTTACCCTGTACACCTAGCTTTACCCATGTAACCTAGCTTTACCCATGTACACCTAGCTTTACCCATGTACACCTAGCTTTATCCATGTACACCTAGCTTTACCCATCTACACCTAGCTTTACCCATGTACACCTAGCTTTATCCATGTATACCTAGCTTTACCCATTTGTGAGTGAGTGGTTAGTTTCTTTTACTTACTATTTAAGTGGCCTAAATGAAACTCTTGCTCGGTCGGTCATCTATTGAGTTGCAGGACAAAAGCATTGATTTGTGAATTTATTTGGCAACCTTAGCCTCTTTTGGCAAAATAAGAAAAGAACAACTAGGTGTGATTGCTTTATTTCCCCAACTTCTCATTACATTACATTACATTACAGTCATTTAGCAGACGCTTTTATCCAAAGCGACTTACAATAAGTGCATTCAACATAGGTAGGCAAGAAAACTACTAGTCACCAGACATCGTAAGTGCATTTCCTTCCTAAACAAGCAACTAAGAGCAGAACTAGTGTTAAGGTAAGAGTGCAATAAGTTAGCAACCTACTATATCTTAAACAAATGAGACAAATAAGAGAATCAAATAAACAAGAGCTAAGACAAATAAGTGTATCAAATAAACGAGCCAATAAACAAGAGCTCAGACAAATAATTGACGACAAATAGGCAAGGCTAAGAGGAAGGGTCAGGGTAGTGTTTCTAGAAGAGGAAGGGTCAGGGTCGTGTTTCTAGAAGAGGAAGGGTCAGGGTCGTGTTTCTTGAAGAGGAAGGGTCAGGGTCGTGTTTCTTGAAGAGATGGGTTTTCAGCCTGCGGCGAAAGATGGGCAGCGACTATTACTACAAAGTAAAAAGCATCAGGAACGCCTCCCTGATACGGAGCTACACCTCCCTGATACGGAGCTACGCCTCCCTGATACGGAGCTACACCTCCCTGATACGGAGCTACGCCTCCCTGATACGGAGCTACGCCTTCCTTTTCCATTACCCACATCTCAGTTGGTTCAAGACTTAAAAATTCTTCTTTAACCTGCCACATCTCCTTTTCACGACTGAAGCCGGTGAAATCAATAAGTGATCATAGCTTTCACCTAGTCAGTCTATTTCATGTGTCTTCTCAGATGTTCCCTCCAGGTGTGAGCCATGGAAAGAGCAGGAGTATTTGCAGTTGGACTGAATGCAGATGCTTCATACGTAGCCTTCATAAGGCCGCGGTTTGCTTCACTGAGGTCGAGGTATTCCCTAAGGTGTGAGTCTACGTCACAGCCAGTTGGGCAGCTGGCTGTTCGCCTCCTTTCCTTTCAGGGCTCCGATCAATAATTCACCTGGCCTGGGCGTATCGATGGCACCTGCTCCCTTTACTCCTCCCCTCCCCCTCACCGATGACAGGGGGGATAAAAGGGCTCATTAAGGAATAAGAGAGAGAGAGAGACGGCGAGGAAAGAGCTATCACTCCATCAGACAGGTGATATCAGTCTTGGGAACAACATTGGGTGGGATTGCAGTGAAGGTGACCTTCGCTGTCTTAAGAGGCTGACACCCCACAGGAGACGAGGGGAAACCGGCTCTGAACTTTTAATGGGATTATATTCCATCCACAACTTTGTGTCGCCTCTGAGATTCACCTTCTTTACCGCTTTGGACGCCTTTGCTGACCTACTTTGTCTATTTTGTGAGGTGTTTTTTCCCTTTTGAAGTTCATCTTTATTTTGAGGTTGGTCACTATGTCGGGGGCCAGCAGTGACCAGCTGCACAGATCAACTCTGTCTGTCTATTCGGTGAGTTGACGTTGTCTCCTTCTACTCTCCTACTCCTGGGCCGTGTGATGTAACCAGATGATGAATGCACAGTGTCCTCGGTGATGCCACATCCTGCCTTAAGTATTCCTTTTGATGTGCACTTCTTTGAATTTGTGTGTGTGTGTGTGTGTGTGTGTGTGTGTGTGTGTGTCCCTATAGAACCTGATTGAGCACTTCAACCCAGGCCTCCAGAAGCTGGTTAATCTAGGAAACAGCTATGTCAATGCTTTCCAAGGTGAGTGAGTATCTGGGGGCTTAAGTAGATGGGTGACTGTGTGTGTGTGTGTGTGTGTGTGTGTGTGTGTGTGTCTGCGTGTGTGTGTCATTTTGGTTATTATGATGTACACTGAATGTGCAGTATATTAGGACCACTTGTTCTCGCCAGGTAGAGCAGAGTGACTCCAGCTACATTAGAGGACATTTGTGCTGTAATGGAAGATATTTTTGCATCAATGGAAGAGGAGGATTGGTACCACTCATGATTAGGAAGAACATTTTCTACAATGCATGTGCCGTTATACGCATTATGTCTTCCGTTTGAAAAAAAGTTACTACACAAAATCAAATCAAATGTTTGTACATTTTAGTTATTTTATAAATATTGGAGGTAACTTAAGTTAAAAAAATGTATTATCCTGTTTTGGAAAGTAACTGTTTGCATGTACCATTTTAAGTGCTTGTCTGCCCCCCCCCCCCTATCATGTGTGTTGTGTTGGTAATTGGGTGAGCAGCATGTATCATTAATGCACCTCTCTGCCTAATAAAGCCAGGGCAGGCCTTTGCTCCCAGGGCTAGTCAGCACGGTAAAACGATAGCCGCTGGCATGGGGCTATTCCTGGACAGAAATCAGCCTATCACGTATCAGCGCTGTCAGACTGGTTTTTATCTACTGAGTGCAATGAGGATTGATTGAACCAATTAGTAGTTGTACTGGCTGGAGATTGTCATGGACTGTGAGGATGTTTGTGCTAATGTGTGTATTATATTAAGTATTTGAACAGCATTTAATTTGTTGTGTGTGTGTGTGTGTGTGTGTGTGTACTGCAGCCTTAGCTATTTGCAGTGAGGCCTACTTCAGCGCTGTGGCTAAGATGGGTGAACAGGCACTTCACACACTTTCATCTCGCTCTCTCGGTAAGTGTGTGTGTGTGTGTGTGTGATTGTTTCCTTCCCTTTCAGGATTCTCTGTATTCATCATTATTTTATTACATTCATTAGCTGGATAGAAACAGAATTGTCCTCGAGAGACGACCAAGTGCTTTGTCAAGTTAATGCCAAGCTCACTAACACTGTAGCATTCTTGTTCACTCCTCTCTTGGAAATGTTTGTGTGTGTGTGTGTGTGTGTGTGTGTGTGTGTGTCTGTGAGCATGCATGAGTGCGTATTTTCCACAAGCTTCACTTTCCCTCTGACCCCTGGGACCTGCGATAGCATTGTTAGCGGTAATTAGTATTATGCTGGCGCGGCCCCATTAGCAATGTGTGGGCTCATGCATCAGCGCTAGCATAGCATGACATGCGCGGATCTGCTAGGCTGGCTAACTGAGAAGGTCAGGGAGCCACAGTCTAACTGGGGCCCCTATCAGGTGACTGGCCATGAATTATAGATGGGGACAGTCTTTCAGCCGCACTCAGTTCATTAGCTCAGCCACAGCCCATGACAATGGACAAGACCAGAGGCACCCATGATATAAAGGCTTTGGCTAACTTTCCACCATCTGGGCAGCCTGGTTCATTAGGTCAGAGAAATACCTGGATGACTGGGGAAGTTTGGACTATGGCAAAGTCATATATCAGAGAGTTTCCTTCCAAAATAATATATCCACCTTTTAAAAAAGGGAAAAAAGGACACCTAGTCAAACAATAATACTTTTTCAGAGATTTTTAATAATAAACTTTGCATAATTGTTTTGGATGTATTAATGGATATATTATTTAGCAAGTGTCTCTAGGGATTTAGTTTTCTTTACCTCCTGGTATTAGCCAAACCTCTTCTTACTGGCTGAAATTAGCACCTTTTTTGTTGCATTTTCAGTGAAATGTCATTTCCAGGAAGTATAATCTCAGACAAGTGGAGGCGTTAGAAAAGGTCTAGCCGCCCAAAGTGTCACAGACGTTTTAGATATATAGTCTTGAATTGTAGCAGTGGGTCTGAATACTTCTGGTCTGTTTGTTGTTTCTTCATACGTTAAACAGGGGATGTTCTGGTCCAGATTTCAGAAACACAGAGGAGACTCACCGCAGAGATGGAGGGAGTGGTCAGTAGGTTTCTTCACTCTTGGAAATCCTGGTAAAATATCCTGATTTGCCAGGCCTGGAGAAGTTATGGGAAATGATAAATGTCATGGAAATGTGTCCTTTTGTTTTGTTTTGCCACTCATGTGTTTATAACCATGCTTGGTTGGTCATCTTTGACGGAATAATAACCCAAAATCACAAATTTACTGATTACCAAAAATTCCTAATTTTATCTCACCAAAACAAGTTGAATGGGTTATTTTGTTCAACACATCGCATATATCGCATTTCAACATCAACACTGACATGAATATCGCTCATGAAATGTGTGCTATGTGTTATGTAACTGTCATAGAAAACGATTTGTGTCCCATATAAACACACGGAACACAGTTGCTTCTGAGAAACCAGTCCCTACTGTATATCCGTTTCACTGCACTCATAGTGCCACTGGAGCCCTTGTGACTGACTGGCTGGCTTTCATGATGTGAATAAACAAAACCTGGCCACTGATTAAAAAGTTTGTCTGCCAAGCACATTTGCATTTAGATTTAGTCAAACAAAGCCTCCGACCTGATAATGAAAGCTGTTGTTTGACCGGCGGGCGAGTTTCCACCATGACCTGGCTGCTTTTCTTCCTGCTACAGTTTCGATGGTTCCAGATAGAGGTGCTGCAAGCCATGGAGAAGAACGTCAAGTTGGATGAGGAGTACATTGATGTGAGTCTGTAGGCAAGGGAAGAGAGTGTCTCTATTTATTTATACCTTTCTGAGGACCAAGTTGAGTTCTGCACATTAGAACTGAGAACCTTTTGGGCAGAGTGAGGAGAGTTTGGCCAGGCCAGGGGCCATTTTAGGGTTAGGGGTTAGAGTTAGAGTTAAGGGTAGGTTATATTGTTATATTGTGTTTCTTTTATGTATAGTATGTATGCCATGTCTCGTTAATACCAAGTGCTTTGTCTCGTTAATACCAAGTGCTTTGTCTCGTTACTACCCAGTGCTTTGTCTAGTTAATATCAAGTGCTTTGTCTAGTTAATACCAAGTGCTTTGTCTAGTTAATACCAAGTGTTTTGTCTAGTTAACACCAAGTGCTTTGTCTCGTTACTACCCAGTGCTTTGTCTAGTTAATACCAAGTGCTTTGTCTAGTTAATACCAAGTGCTTTGTCTCGTTAATACCAAGTGCGTTGTCTAGTTAATACCAAGTGCTTTGTCTCGTTACTACCCAGTGCTTTGTCTAGTTAATACCAAGTGCTTTGTCTAGTTAATACCAAGTGCTTTGTCTAGTTAATGGCAAGTGCTTTGTCTAGTTAACACCAAGTGCTTTGTCTCGTTACTACCCAGTGCTTTGTCTAGTTAATACCAAGTGCTTTGTCTAGTTAATACCAAGTGCTTTGTCTCATTAATACCAAGTGTGTATCTAATTAATACCAAGTGTGTATCTAATTAATACCAAGTGCTTTGTCTAGTTAATACCAAGTGTGTATCTAATTAATACCAAGTGTGTATCTAATTAATACCAAGTGTTTTGTGTAGTTAATACCAAGTCTTGTATCTAGTTAATACCAAGTCCACCCATACTGTAGCATCCTAGTTGAACGACTCCCTCTTCTGCAGGGCAGTCGCAGAGTGTATGAGCTGGAGGTGAGGAACCAGGCGGAGACCTTGGAGAAACAGCTCAGACGAGGAGCCTACAGGGACTCTCTGGTAATCACACACTCACGTGCACGTATGTACTGCAGACAGACTGTACATGCACGTACACACTCACACACACACACACACACACACACACACACACACACACACACACACACACACACACACAGCCAGTGGCAACAACTGTACTGTGTGTCCCAGGAGAACAGTGAGTACATGGTGTACCTCCGGCAGTGCCAGCAGGAGATCCTGAAGGAGGAGGAGAGGAGGTATCGCTTCCTGGCCGAGAAACACTGTGGCCTCACCCAATCACTGCTCTTCCTCATTAACAAGGTGAACACACACACAAACACACACACACGCACACACGCACACACGCACACACGCACACACACACACACACAAGCAGCCTGCCTCCCCCCAGGCTGTTCTTATTACTAAGTAGATATGTAGTTCCACTTGTACACACCAACAAAAAACAAAATAGATTTTCCCTCAGATGTTATGAGTTGATATGAGTTGTTAAAGAGAGTAGATGAAGAAAATTGTAGCAGCTTTGTAAAAACTGGATTCAATGTTTCTACAATATCAGAGCTGTTGATTCCTTTTATTTAGTAGATGCTGCTCAATAAAGGTGCTGTACGCCGTGATGAAATTTGCTAGTCACCCCTGGCTGAGCTGAAATTCTGCCTAGCATTTTGTACATGACCCGAAGCATGATGGGATGTTATTTGCTTAGTCATCGTACAGTGGAGGGTCAGTGAGATGCTCTCCTCTCTCTGTTTCCAGACTGGCGGGTCTCTCCAGCAAAGGGCCGATGGCTGGAAGGAAAAGGTCAACGAGACCAGAGGGTCCAGACCTCGAACGCCCACTCACCTGGACCAAGAGGCACAGGTACCAACACCGGAGAAAGGGAGGTCTTTACATGAGGCCATAGATTAACAGCTTTTTGAACTGATTTTGAACCACCTTAGATGGATCTTTTCCCTGGTTCTTAGATCCTTAGAGAACATAATGCTATTGTTTTCAAACACGAGAAGCCTCTGAGAAGAGAGAGAGACCCTTCAAACTAGCTCATCTCTCTAAAAACAAGACAATATAATAATGTATAATAACAATAAGAAGGTATGTATGTCGTTTCTGTCCAGCTGCGTGGTTCAGTGAGCTCCCTGCTGCAGACGGTGGCCAGAGATGAAGACATGTCCTGGGCCAGGAGAGAACAGCAGGCCCTGGGCAGAGTGCCCTCCAGAGGTGGGACGGCTGCACTGCACCCCACTGGGCAACTTTCACTTCTTCAAGGGAATGTGTAAAATATAGTGGTCAACCTAATATTGATTGGGTCACACTTTATTTATATAGTTATATAGTTTACTATCAAGTGACTATAATGTGTCACTAAAAGGTTTCAGTGTGAGAAGTAGCGTACAGATATGTAATGTCTGGTTAGGGTTCATATTAAGCTCAGTTTGGTCTCTAGATGGCAAGTCACACTATCCAAATAAAGTGTTACGGTTTCATCATTCCTGTTAGTCCAACAGTATTTTTGTGAGGGAAATTTTACACCAACATTAGATCCAGTGTTGCAAATTGACATACTAATGGTGCATTGAAACTTCAGAAGCATTCAGATCTGAGTAAATAGTTGTGATCAGATTTGTTTCTATGGGAATGCCTTTACAAGTGGCCAAAATACTTCTCTCTCTCTCTCTCTCTCTCTCTCTCTCCCTCTCTCTCTCTCGCTCTCTCTCTCTCTCTCTCTCTCTCTCTCTCTCTCTCTCTCTCTCTCTCTCTCTTGTTTCTGCACCTGTTCTTGAATCTCTCTCTCTAACATAACAAACCAAGAATAAGCCACAAAACTCTTCCTCTGTCTGACTCTCTCTCTCTCTCTCTCTCTCTCTCTCTCTCTCTCTCTCTCTGTCTCTCTCCTTCCCTCCCCTCCCCTCTCTCTCACCCCCCTCTTTCCCCCCCACCTCCAGCGCCGTCTCCCCTCCCCAGCCGCTCTCGCTCCAGCTCGGTGGGGGAGTCTCTGGGTCTGGGAGCAGGGAGAGCCATGAGGGCCCTGGTGTCTCACCCCACCTCCTCCAACCCCAAGCTGCTGCCTTTCACCAGGGGGGAGAGCGTCACCGTGCTGGTCCAGGAGCCACGCAACGGCTGGCTGTACGGACGCACGGACAGCAGCCTGCGGTGTGTGGCTGGGTGTGTGTGTGTGTGTGTGTGTGTGTCTGTGTCTGTTTGTTAAAGGAACATTAAGTCATTAACATTAAGTAAATTCTACTGACCTCTATTAGCGACCAATTGCAACATCAACAGGTCTTTGGCCCCGCCCCCACCCCTCCTGTTCCCTTGTATTACAGTGGCCTGTCATTGACACAGACAATAAAGTCATGTTGTCAGTTATGTAGCTAATCAGAGCAGAGAGGTTGAGATATTGTGATGTAAAATACTGTAATAATAAAACTGCTTTGTCATTTTCTTTTTGGCTTGAGAACAAAGTGCCGCTCAGCCGTAGCAGCATCCTCCTTTGTTGAAAATAGTAACGTGGGGTGAGACTGGGAGTGGGTGGGGAGATTTCAGCAGTTTGGCAAAGTATTTGTCGAGTCATTAACATTGTTCAACAACCCTGTCAAACCCCTGCAGATATATTGGCGTCATTTTCTGCTATCCGGCAGTAAAACTCTTACTTATTGTCCATTAAAAATATAGAATGGAATCCAAAGTGTCTCTTCTTCTGGTAGCTTCCCATATGACAAGAATAAAACAATCCATGTTTGACACTTGGAGCAGGACAACATGTAATAGGACCTCATACAGTGCAGACAAGATGTATTACAGTATAACAGTCTCCCCCTGGTTTACTGTACGAAGGGTTGTAGGGTTGTTTTGATTCCTGTCTGTCTCTTGTCTCTCCCAGTCAGGGCTGGTTCCCTGCTGCTTATGTGGCCGCCATCGAGGATTTGTCCAACACGTTAAGCACAAGGTGAGGATCACTTCACTGTCAACCTAAACCTGATCAAGTACAACCTGCAAGAGGGTTTTAGATGTCAGGGCTCCTCGGCCAGGCTGGGGTTCAGTTCAAGCTGCACTCTATACCCATCAGACTCAACGCATCTTTGGAGTTGGCAGGGTGGTGTAGTGGAGGAAATGGGTTCAAGTCTGTGTGTCGGTGAAGTGTCCTTGAGCAAGACACTGAATCCTAGAGCAGATCATCCCTGGAGGGGGGCCAGCAAAAGGATCATTTCCCTGCAGGGATCAATAATGGATCACATTATGTCTGCAGCTACACTTTGAATACATATTTGCATTGAGATACACATCAGTAAGTTATGGATCTGCACAATAAAGTATCTTGTTTTAAAGCATTCCAGCTCACTGACCCTGAATTATCCATATCTTGATATTTGATGTTTCAGTGTTTTCTGTTTTTGTCCCCTCAGTGTTACCCCTCTGAGAAGACACAGTGTGAACAATCTGCTGGACCCCACTGACACCTATACTGACCAACCAGAGAGCAAGAGTTATGGAGATGTCCCGCCCCCGGCTACGCCCAACCGCAGGGCTTCCGTAGACGTCCGACCAATCTCTCCTCTCCCCGAGAGGAAGGCGGAGCCAGTCGCAGAGACAAAGCCCAGTCAAACGAAGAGCTACAACGAACTCCCACCCCCACCTCCTCCCCCGCCGCCTCCCCCTCCGTCGGCCTCCGACGGCAAGGTACCATGGGTTCAATCCTCATGAGAGTCAGTAATCTTACTGCCATCTCTGTGTTTGTTAACATATCGGAAATTCTGTCTTCCTCAGGCATTATCACCTCATGGACCACCTGAAAACCCACTCTTTCCCAGGTAAGTGTGTGTGTGTGTGTGTGTGTGTGTGTGTGTGTGTGTGTGACACAAGCTCATTCATCTGCTGGCCACAGTATTATTAGTATTACCAGTGTTAGTAGTAGTCTGGGTTCCAGTGGAGAGTTTTAGTGTCCCAGAGTCTACATGCTGTTTCAGATGCTTTTCCACGTCTTTGGCATCAGAATAACAATATGGGAACAAAACCTGGCAGCTTCATCCACAACATACCGGCATCAGTATCGGCCTTCAAAAACCCACATTAGGTGAAGCCTAATCCGTGTTCAGCAGCCACATGTCCCGTCCTGTGGCTGGTGGCTGGTGTCAGGTTCCCAACCTGGTGTGTGTGCATGTGTGTGTGTGTCAGAGGTTTTGTTGTGTTGGCAGAAAAAACGTGAAGTATTCTGTAACATTTTCCATCATCCTCTCGTTTCAGAGGCACAAACCCGTTTGCCACCGTAAAGCTTCGCCCCACGACCACCAATGACAGATCTAGTCCTCAGATCCATTGATCCATCAGCACTCTGGCCGGGTTTGTAAACCAGGATCGGGTTTCTGAGTTAGGAGAATAGAATGATCTGTGAAATAGGAGGGTTTGGTTCTGCGTATTAGATTTCTTATACCAAAAGCAAAAATTACACCAAAACTAAAAATGATTTAAGGATAATAAATAAACAACAATTTTCAGTGAAGATGGTTTAAGGTGGTCAAAACTTACATATGCTGTTTTATAATATTCATTTTAAATAGATGTTTTCCTCATTGATGTGTCCCTTGAAGAAGTGTTTGTCTCAGAGGTTACAAATATTAGGCAGATACTAGCGTCCATTCTGTTCGTGCTTTAGCGTGTACACTAACACCTGATAGTCTCATGATGCTTCTTACTCCCTGAGATTAATAATAGTCTCATGAGATACAATGATCGTATCTTAGCATCGATATACCAATGCCTGTAGGTTGGGCTGTGCTATCAAACTAGGGTGAGCACCTACGTAGAGACCTGGCGTGGAGGCGGGTATCCCACTGAGGTTATCATCCATCTTTCCCTGAATTAGACCAGGGTATCTAAGTCTGTAGCATCATGGCTTAAATACAGTTATGATTTTCAATATGAAATGACAGTACAACATGCTTTACTAAACAGAATCGTGCTTTGTTACTACTGTCCTTACTTGTACTCCTCATGTAGTTTGATTTAGATGTTCATCAGAAATCCTCTGGTTTTGCCAACTTTGTTTATTTGTTTTGGTTTTTAACTTTAACTCAAAGTTTTAAATTTGGCTTTCTGAAACTGATACCCTGTCAACCCCACGACTCCACCAGAAACAGTAAAGTCCCAGAACCACAACCCTCTGCACCCACCCATGCAAGGCATTCTGGGAAACGTAGGAAATCACTACCTGAAGTAGAAGTAGACGAGGCAGGTTGGTTAAGTTACAACACTAGCTCCTGGAAAGCGTTGAACATTGAATTGATGATATATACAGTCTAGGAGTATCTCACAGCATCTCACCCAATAATTGTACATTTGATTTGTTGTGTAATCCACTTGTACTTTCATAATCAATAACTTGTGTTTCGTATGAACGCAGCAACGTCCTTCTGTCTTTTGTGAGTTCCATGTATTTGTGTCCACTTTACAGAGTAAAAAGAGACATATTTAACTCAAGGCCTTTTATTGTTTCTTATTCAGCTCTTCTCTCTCCTCACAGCTCTTCTTATTTGAGCAGTTTATTTACTACATCGTCTCGTCGGAGGGAGGAAGTGAGGATAGAGGAAAGGAGGTGAGGAAAGGAGGAGGAGAGTACATTGATGTGCTAGCAGCCAAAAAAAAACCAATATGCACAACATGAAATACACAGGGAGGAAATGTGAAGGTCTATATAACATCTACACCATCTACAGCACTAGTACCACCTGGGTTGAGACCATGAACTATCTTCATGAAGTCATTCAGGATGAGTCAGGAAACCCATAAAGCATGTTGTTAGGTATAAAAACAAAAAGACAAATTAAAAGTGACAGTGGTGCCAGGTGTGCCTGTGTTGCTCCTCTCTGGCGCCCCTGGTGGCCTGCTCTGGGAGTGTTGTGTTGAGAGCGAGGCCTAGTCTGACTCCATGTGGGGTCCCAGAGGAGGTGAGAGGAGACGGGAGGTGGCAAAATATGAATGCAGGAAGGAGGAGGGGGAGTTTACAGCGGTCCACTACTCATGCACCAAGGCTTCAAACTCTGGAGAAGAAAAAAAACAAACGCTATTATTGAAAGTAAAGATGCACACAAACAATGAGACACTGACTCGACCTCCAGTTGACCCTCAACCAGACCAGCAGAACCCAACAGGCGCTACTGTCATTGAAATTACATTTTTGTGTTTGTGATTTTCTCATAAAAATAAATGGTTAAAGGTGCTACGTGTTTCATTTTAACATCAATAAATCATGACCAATTTATCTTGAGACAATTACTGTAAATAAACGAGACCATGTAGAAGACCGGCAGCCTCTACCTGGCCTCTACTGGCCTCTACTGGCCTCTACTGGAGCAGGAACCTTTTTAGTTTGAGGTTCCTGGTCCCCCAAAAAGTACTACCTCGCTAGCAGGAACTTTTTGGGGGTCCAGGAACTATCCAAGAGGAACCTTTTTCAGGGTTAGTTCCCCCGGTGGATGAAGTTCCTGGAACTAAGAACCAATAGTAGTTCCAGGTGAGTTCCTGGTGAGTTCCTTCGGTGGAAAACGACTACTGCGTGTCACCAGGTCGGATTTCATGAGAAATCAAGAGGAACAGGAACCATTTTTACTTTGTTAGTAATACAAAACTTTCTAACTGCATGGTTGTAACTTCCCATTACCCTACCTGGTCAGAGGGAGGGGGAGTTTGAGATGCTAGAATGCTACACATAGCACCTTTAAGCTAACCCGCCTGCAGCCTGCATGCTAACCTAGTCACTACACACTTCTCTCCCCTCCCTCCCTCCCTCCCTCTCACCGTCGATGCCGATCTTGCCGTCTCCATCCTTGTCTGCAGCCTGGAGGAATCTCTTGGTCTCGGTGTCGGTCAGATCTCTCCCATCCGTGGCGAAGCCCTTCAGGACGAACCTGGGGGGGAGGAGGGAACAGTGTGTGTGTGTGTGTGTGTGTGTGTGTGTGTGTGTGTGTGTGTGTGTGTCCCAGGGCTAACGTAAGACTGGATGAAGATAGATCTGTCATATCAGACTCACTTGAGCTCCTCCTCCTCTATGAATCCGCTGGCGTCCACGTCCAGAGCCTGGAAGACCTTCTTGACGTTCTCGGCCGACATGGCCTTCATCCCCACCATGTCAAAGAACTTCTGATGGTCGAAAGAGTCCTCCACTACGCAGAGGGAGAGGAGGAGGAGGAGGAGGAGGAGGAGGAGGAGGGAGAGGAGGTGGATGTTAGGTTACATGATGATTTAGTTGAGTTGACGTCTACACTGACCGTCACTGTGTGGGACAAATAAAGAGATGAAGGTGCTGATTTGTGTTTGTCAGCATCTAAAACCATTATGATCATTCATCTTTTGTTCCTTCTGAGAAATCATCCAACCGTTACAGACCTGCAAAAGCATCAAGAGCTTTCTTGATATCCTCAGCATTCAACAGATCCTTCATGGCCATTTTGTCAGCTAGGAGAGAGAGAGAGAGAGAGAGAGAGAGAGAGAGAGAGAGAGAGAGAGAGAGAGAGAGAGAGAGAGAGAGAGAGAGAATAAAAAGTAGGAAGTCAGAAATGCATTGAATGGATAGACAGCTGAGTCAGCACCTCAGGAAAAGTTCTATGTATATTTTTTTGTACGGGAGAGAAAAGTTAAAAGTTGCCACATTCAAACATGATGTCGACATGGTGACACCCCAGGGTGCTTCTGTTTATGTGCAAGGGGGAAGTGAGCTACAGATACTCACTGTATGTCTAGACTCAGGTAAATCAGCTGAAATAGCCTGTTGGTAGGGAGGACAAACTAGAGGACACACACACACACGACACACACACACACAGGTACACGTACACACACACGTACACGTACACACACACACACACACACGTACACGTACACACACACGTACACGTACACACACACACACACACACACAAAGACGTTTCTGACCCTGACAGGCCTGGTTGTATTTCATTCAGGCACTCGACAGACACTCCCAGAGGAACTTGGCACAGCAGGGAGTCGACCAAAGGCCATAGTTTAGAATTTAAGACGTGGGCATAAATACAGTCTGGCATACACTATGCATTCCTCACACACACACACACACACACACACACACACGCACACACACACATTATCTAACATTCACTTCTCTCTTTTTATAAACACAAACACCACCTAGCCATTTACTTCTGCTTTTCCCCCCACGATCACAACCTGATCACAAATGAGATAAGAGTCATTTCAGTCTCCTGAATGAGACCATGAGATTAGAGGAGGATCTCAAAGAAAACTCAACATCATGTTTTCAGATCCTGCTACATTTTCCTATTGATCCTCCTCGTTGCTCCTCAGGGGTTTTAGGAGAAACATGGAGGTGAAGAGAAGGAGACAGAACTGAGATCTTCCCTGTCTCCTCTGGGTTAATACACAACTGCATTATTAGACCTTTTCTTTCTTCCTTTTTCTGATTTATCTTTTCTTTTCTCTCTCTTTTCCTTCCTCCTCACATGTTCTGGTGTCTGTACAGAGACCTTCACCTTCACTGCAGCAGTGATGCAGTACCAGTCGGCCTCATCCGTCCCCCTCGTCCTTAACAATAGGAAATGATGTGGGAAACAAAAGGTTTTGCTCACCTGCAACTTATTTACTAGCCACACAATAGAAAACAATCATTTCTGGTTACCTTCCACACTGGCTGGTGGAGCAGAGGAATCTACCTGCCACAGCCAAATATTTACCCACCCTGGTGGCATGTCTACTCTATGTAAGAGAGGTAATCCATAGTCAAATAATGGGTGACAACTAGAGCAATGCTTCACTCACAGGCAGCGCTAGCTGGGAAACGAGGGTAACGCCACCAAACCTTTCCAGCAGGAGACTGTTTGTACTGGCCATTTCAAGATTCAAGATTCAAGAAGTTTATTTGTCACATACACACACGGGGTGTGCAGTGAAATGGTTTTAATGTGTGTTACTGTGAGTGTGACGTGTGAACATGCTCCATCATGCTCCCCTGGATAAATAAAGGTCAGAAATCATGTGAAGATGCCTCGCAAATTGCAGTACTTTGCATTGCAGTACCTCATAGATGCCAGTAGGGGTCAGAATGTAGCTGAGGGCTCCCAGTGCCTCTTGTTCATCTGTGCAGAGTCAAGAAAGATGTTTGAGGAATGTGTTGTGTGTGTGTGTGTGTGTGTGTGTGTGTGGGTACTGCGTGTGAGATGCAGGTTACAGTGTTTAGACCCCAACAAAATACTTCAGATGGAAAGAGTGACTAATAAAAGGCGATACGCAGCGCTGCTCTTTCTTCCTGTCCAACCTTCCTCCTCTCAACTTTCTCTCCACCTGTCATGTGTCCGAAGGGCCGACTGACTTGGCAGCAGAAGCCAGTTAGCGTCTATTTATGTGTTTTTTGAGATGTGTTGTGACATACGAGTAGTTTTACACTCACACAATCTATCACGACAAAAAGAAAGCCTTGATGTCACCTGCGTAAGGCGAGGCAGGTCATCAGGTCTTGGTTTGATAGAAACATGGAGAGTTTTTATCTCCTATCAGTAGACAAGAAACCTTGACGGCCCGTTTTGTCCTGACGCATCATTCTGCATCGTCACCCCATCCCATCCCATTCATGTCCTAGTCTTACCAGAGTTAACAGATCAATTCTTATGGTGTCTTTTACTTTGAAGTTTGCAGATTGAGCCGGAGGTCACGGGTCCCTTTCCTGCAACAGCAGCTGAGTCCTGTCTACGTGTCCTTGAGCAAGACACTGAAGCTGCTCGCTCACTGTAAGTCGAGTCAAGTGTAAGGTAAACAATGCAGTGCAGACATGATGACTGACTGCGTTGACGCGTACGATCATCACGTTCATGAAAAGTTGCCTCACCAGAAGTTGCCTGACGTTACACAACAAAGCTGCAGCAGCAACTTTGACAAAGCGTCTTCTGTTGTCCAGCCATGAATGTCTCGGTCGTCAAACCGTGTTGTGAATGGGGACACTTTAACTACATGATCCACGGGGAGGCAGGAGTCTTGGTTGACCCTCGCTGGGAAAACTAAGCATTGATCTAGTACCATCTAGTACCATCTAGTAACATCTAGTCCATCTAGTAACATCTAGTACCATCTAGTCTATCTAGTAACATCTAGTACCATCTAGTAACATCTAGTACCATCTAGTAACATCTAGTACCATCTAGTACCATCTAGTCCATCTAGTAACATCTAGTCCATCTAGTACCATCTAGTCTATCTAATAACATCTAGTTCCATCTAGTACCATCTAGTCCATCTAGTACCATCTAGTAACATTAATACCATCTAGTCCATCTAGTACCATCTAGTACCATCTAGTAACATCTAGTAACATCTAGTAACATTAGTACCATCTAGTCCATCTAGTCTATCTAGTAACATCTAGTAACATCTAGTACCATCTAGTCTATCTAATAACATCTAGTACCATCTAGTACCATCTAGTCCATCTAGTTCCATCTAGTACCATCTAGTCCATCTAGTACCATCTAGTAACATTAATACCATCTAGTCCATCTAGTAACATCTAGTAACATCTAGTCCATCTAGTACCATCTAGTAACATTAATACCATCTAGTCCATCTAGTAACATCTAGTAACATCTAGTCTATCTAGTACCATCTAGTAACATTAGTACCATCTAGTCTATCTAGTACCATCTAGTACCATCTAGTCCATCTAGTACCATCTAGTCCATCCTGGTCAGGAGCGAGGGAAAAAGTAGTTATAAACAATTATGACCGACTTCCCGTACATCAACACCTGTTCATAGTGACGTGAGCCAGGAAGCCTCCAACAGACAAGCACCTGCTCCTAATGTCACCTTTTATTTGATGGGGAAACATTAGTGCTCATAACACCGGCCGGCCGGCAAGCATTAGCAACGTGCAGCAGGAGGCCAAGTTCAACGCCACGCGGTAAAACGGCTGTTGAAGTGATATCAGAAGGACATTTAGGTCCAGCTGTGGACATCTCCAACATCTTCTCAGCACTACATCGGTGCAGGCCTTCGCTTTAACGTCTCTTCAACGTCAGTTATACCTGATATATTTTATCAATTGCACCATTTATTTGATCAACAATATGGTAGAAATGAGGTCAAGTCATGCTTTGTTTTTTCAAGCCTTTTGGGAGTCGGTTTATAGTTCCTGTCAGAGCAGAGACACTATTACTGTCATTACTATTGTTCATAGATCTAGTAAAAATAGTCTGTATTATTCAGCCAATGAATCACAATACCTCTGTAACTCCAGTATCTCTGCTGGTCCCAGATAAGCCTTTGTGTTCTATTAACCTGTCAGCGTTGGTCCAGACCTTCTGCAGCCTGACCACATCTCTAACTCATTCTCACTCTCAGGTTTTCTCGTGACGCGATTCATTCTCTCGTCTCGTCTCTCTTACCTGGATGGAGGGACGGCCGGACGCACCAGAGAGGACGGGGGGAGAGGAAGAGGGCAAGAGGAAGGGTGATGGAGAGAACGAGAGAGAAGAGAGAGGGGGTCGGAGGTGGAGGTAAGATCAGCGAGGGGGGGAGGACACAATAAGACTTTTATAGCACACCCCCTCACCCGCCACCTCCCCACCCCTATGTATCCTCTCTCTATTTTGGGAGGGTACAGAGGGTGGGAGGGGTGGGCATCAAGACATGACGCACAGACCGCCGGGCCTGGAGCGATCGGGGAAACAAATCTCACACCGGCCTATTAATAAAGCCATCTGACCGCCGGTCTCTCCACCGGTCTTCTCCCTCTTCGGCTTTACGTCTATTCATCTATTGTGCTTTATTGTGTCACGTCTGCATCATAAAGGCTGCTGGGGTTTATGTGACTCTGTTGGAAATTGGTTTGGGGGTGAAACACCTGACAGAGCTTCATCGGTGTGGTGGTTTAACGTGCTACTGAAGGTGTTAAAATACAATAGAAGAAGAAGAGTTATTGATCCCCGAGGAGCCGGACGGCTACCAGTTCAGATTTAGGAGTTACAAATACAGAAACAAAACACTTTTCAACCACGTCTCTTTTTTGTCTCCTTCCCTCTCTGATGTTGGGGTTGGGGAGGTTTGATTGACAGTGACGAGTTTTGATCAGAATCGTAGTAAAATAACCAGAATGATCCTTTAACTGGGTCAGACTTCAGATATGTCTCGTAACAGTTACTAAATAGGACTTTGAGATTGGCGGTACGGTGGCCTGGTGGTCAGAAAGACCAAAACCCAAAACAGCTCCAGGGGTGCTGGAGCGGCTGACCTTTGACCCCTCTGACTTCACCGAGTAACAAACTACAGGAGCTTCAGTTGCGGTCGGCCAATAAAAGTTTCAGTCCTGAACCTTTTCTCTGTTGCTATTAGGACCTTAAATAGTCACACTCACACTCACACTCACACACACACACACACACACACACAGTGAACATAGAGCAAGGCACTAACTCGGCCAGGGTTAGGGGTTTGATTCCCTCCCCTCCTTTACCTCATTCAACTTCCTCTTCCCTCCTCGTCTCCCTGAATCTCTCCTTCCATCTTTCTCTCTAAGTCACTTTCCTAATCTCCTCATCTGCCTGTCTCTCCTCTCCTCCCCTCCTCTCCATCTCTCCTCCCCTCCCCTCCTCTCCATCTCTCCATATCTCCACATTTCCTCCTCCTCTCCGTCCATATCGCTCTTTTAACGTCTCTCAATCTGTCTAGCTTGTCAGGAGGACCGACAGCTCTCTGCCTATTCTCTCTCTCTCTCTCTCTTTATCTCTCTCTTTATCTCTCTCTCTCATTCTTTTTTCTCTCCTCATTCATTTATCCTCTATAGACTGATGTATTAGACCATCTCCCTCCCTGGTGCCAGTGACGACCAATTGATCAATTCATTTATGTTCAGCATCAAGAGTGTGTGTGTGTGTGTGTGTGTGTGTCAGCTCTCTTCTATTTCTCCTCAGTAATTTCCCTGAGGAGTTTTGGTGTCTGGATTCTCCTCCGTCTGTCCTTGGTCTTCACATCCTCACCTCTGCATCGTTACATCACTTGACCGGCGCTAAACCGGCCTGGGCGCACAGGTCACAGGTCACAAGTCACAGGTCACAAGTCACAGGTCACAGGTCACAGGTCACAGGTCACAAGTCACAGGTCACCGGTCACAAGTCACAGGTCACCGGTCACAAGTCACAGGTTGCAGTTATAAAAATCACTTTCCTAACTTGGTTCTTAAATTTCAGAGCATTCCTGACTTTCCGGAGTCCACTCAGCATTTCCTTTGGTGTTCCTGTTCCTGTTGTGACCCGCCGAGCACCAAATGGCGCTAAAGTCTTTCTCAGTGTATCTACAGTCTTTGGTCTTTGTCTGACCTACACGCTCTCTGAACGTGAGCCAAGCAAAGCAAAGCAGAAACATGGCTGTTCATAACAGGGCTGTTTTTTATTTTAGTGGCTAGAGAGACAAAAGGGACATTTCAGACACGGTATGAAAACTGTTTTGAAGCGTATAACTAAAGGTTTAGGTATTTAGGTATTTTACCTTCTAGTGCTTGAAAACACACTGATCTCTCAACGGCATCGGGACGTTTCCTTTCCATTGAAAACAATGTGAAAATGAATCTGTATTGCTCTCTCTCTTTCTGACATGGCCTTTGCCCGACACATACAAGCAGAACATAACAAGGTGTCTGTGTTTTCTGATCTGATCTTGTCCTGTATTGACCCTCTGGTCTCTGAGACTCTCATGGCTTTCTCCTCTACTGGATTACCCCTCGTCAGCACTTTCCTATGACCGGCACTGTACAAGAACAAGGGAGGACAGAGACGAGAGACAAAGAGATGGAGGTAGATAGAGAAGGGTTGATGGAACATGATAACTGATGCAGAACTGATACTGACAACAAACCAGCTGAACAACCAACGAGTCAAGGAGAGAGAGGTAGATACACACAGTCATCATTCATCAACACTCATACACGTCTGATCAAACAGTCAATCAATCAATTATCAACAATCTGAGAAAACAAGATATTCAGATAGATTTCAAGTTCATACGAGTGTTTCTCAAAGATCTAAAATGTTGATCTGTAAAATGTTGATCAGTTCAATAACGTATTCTTCAATGAGAACAATGTAACTGAGTTTATCAGGTTTGATAAATGATGGAAGCAAACAGTTGGTAGTGAAGTCAGAGAGAGAGAGAGAGAGAGAGAGAGAGAGAGAGAGAGAGAGAGAATGGAGTTAAATGTGTTTTTAATGATCCACTTATTCAGCAACAGGTGGGGCATTAACTCAGCTGGGGGGGGGTAACTGGGAAGCCCGGTGTCCGTGGGCACATACAGCACCACAACTCCCAACCCCATGAGGTCATGTCAGGTTACTGGCTGCTCTCCCTCTGAGATATTGTCACATTCATGACAGTTTGCGGGATGCCACAGTGGGAGAAGACAGTCCCGCTGTTTGCCGGGTGTACATGTGTGCACTGCACTGGAGATGAAAGTATATTTAATCCTGTTAGTGTGGCAGGTGTGTGTGGGAGGGTGTTGGCGTTTTAAAAGGAATTCACCAAGTTTTTTGGGAGATCGGCCCGTTGGCCAACTTACCCGTTAAGTACTGAGAACACCAAACTCATCCACGTGTCCCCGGGTGACACTGCAGTGATGGTGGGTGACCAGCACTCTCTCAAACGTGAGACGATCACAACTCCAGTGGTAAGTAAGTTGAAATGATCTGTGACTAAGTCAGGCGGTTTGTGTAGGAGGTCGGTAAAAGTGATGTACTGTGTTGAAGTACCAGGGACACGTGTTCTCTATGTTCTCATCACTTAACAGGTCAGAGGTAAAACTTCCTTTAAAGTGTTTTTAGTTTTTGTTTCACTGAAGAACATCAAACATCATTGAGTCATTCTCTGTTGTCTCTGCGTTCTGCTGCACTGTGTTGTCAAATGCAACAGAAAGGCTGGTCATGTTACTGAGTTGTATTTCAAAGCGTATGCCGCCATGTTGACTTGACCACAGATAAACGCTAATCTCAGACAGAAACCCATTTCCTACTTGGCATTCTGGCTTTGACGACCATTCCATTGCATTTTTCCTAGTAGGAAGCCGGAATTTCTGATTTTCCCCCGTATCTGTAACGCAGCATTACGTGGCCCACTAAACTTTTGCTTTCGGTCGTTAGTAGTAGTTTATAGTAGTTTTCAAAGGGAGGAGATCTCATGTTGGAGTCCAGCTCCATGATAGAGCCTCAGTGTTCTGATGAGCCTTCAGCTCAAGCTCCCCTCTTCCTCTTTCTACTTCCTCCTGATGTCGCCATGGCAACCAGCTGTCATCATGGTAAACATGAGCCATGCATGTGTTTGCTGAGACGTTCTGTCAGTCTCACTTCTTCTGTTACTCTGTGAGTGTGTGTGTGTGTGTGTGTGTATACCTGTTTGTCTGTCAGCGCAATGGCTTATGGGATTCCATCAGCAGAGTTCTGCAGGGTTCTTCTATTTCAAAGTTATTTTCCAGCGCTAATATGCAATAATGATAACCTATATACACCACACACACACACACACACACATGCACACTGAAAAACAAACCCTCTCTGAAACACTTGCACACACACATACACAAATTCTCTCTTCCTCACACACACGTCTTTATAGAACACACACACAAACTCTTTCTCACACAGATGCACACTCACAACCACACATTCTCTCTCTCTCACACACACACATGCAAACTCTGTCTCTGACACACACACACACACACACACACACACACACACGCCAGAGCCTACCAACTGGCATGACCTTGAAGATAAATACACCCTTGAACAACATTTCTGCAATTCATGACTGCCGATGGTCTGATATACGAGCAGCGTTTCAAAGTATCCGTCTCAGGCTGCATGAAAATAGATATGGAGTCGATATGCACTACACACACACACACACACACACACACACACACAGAGACACACACACTCTCATGCACCAGTGTTGAACTTGTTACTCAAAAAAGTAATCTATTACTCATTACTCATTTTAAAAGTAACAATATTACAGTAATTTGTTGTGTGACCAGCAGCAGCTAACGGGTCACAAGAAGCTCCTTCACCTTCAACTCTTCCTCCTCCTCCTCCTCATCAAACGCCCGAGCTGCTGAAACCAGAACCGCTCAAGCAGCCGACATGTTCAGAGAGTACTGATTCTTTTGTCCTTTCAAAGATGTCGGTAACATCGGCGGGTCCAAGATAACCTTGTTAATAGTAACTAATACTATTACTGACAATGACATTGTACCTTGTTGCACTGCTGGGAAAAAGTATTATTTTACTGTCACACACACACACACACACACACACTCACACACACACACACACACACACACACACACACACACACACCTATCTACAAACACACTCCTCCAGCACAACAACTTTGCTGACATCTAGTGCCATAAGATTTAATCACTTCAGATTTAATGTTGGAACCGGGCCCAAGTCAACAAGCCTCGTTCCAATTATCTCCCTCAACCGTCCTCATCTGTATTTACCTGTGAAGGTCAAACACAAAACATGGATGAGAGGACAGAGCTGTGTGTGTGTGTGTGTGTGTGTGTGTGTGTGTGGGTGCACCAATGCTTTGGGGAATGTGTACTTTGTGTCTCAGGTGAGATAAGAAGTGCTGGAGAGAAAGAATGGAACCAGCCTCTTTGACGTTGACTACAGAGGTGGAGGACAAACATTATCTCCTGAGAACAGCTTCAGCTGCTTCAGGTCACATGGGAATAACTAGAGAACGACTTGGTGCTTAAAAACAGCGACTTGGAAATGTTCACGCATTTGAGCCATTATTACATTCTGATCAGCTGTTTGACACAAGTCACCTATTTTCAGTCTGATATCAGAAAAGAGCAAGGGCTTCTTTCTAGACCGACGATCAACAATCATACAGGAGAAATCCATCAGAGGAGAGAGAGAGACCAATTTCTCCACCGACAGGAGATAGACCAGAATGCAATGCAGTAGAAAACATAGACCAGAATGCAATGCAGTAGCTGAGACAGACCAGAATGCAATGCAGTAGCAGAGATAGACCAGAATGCAATGCAGTAGCTGAGATAGACCAGAATGCAATGCAGTAGCTGAGATACACCAGAATGCAGTCTATCCTGAATGACTGAATGAAATGCAGCTAAAAGACCATAGACAATCTTAACAGTCTAGTTGGCTAGCTACCAATATTTATTGGTAGACAAGCTAGACAAACTTTGATTTAAAGCAACAAGCTCACATGAAGTAAATCACTGAAGTAGAAGTAGACGAGGCAGGTTGAGGGAAGGTACTTCATCATTGCTTGCATCCGAGTGTTTTACAGCAAACCAAACATTGCAGAGGCAACCACAAATGTTATGGTATTTTCAAGTAGGAAGCTCATATCTACCGTTTTTCACAAGGGAAGTGAATGCAACCTGACTAATAACTCACATAGTACTGCCTCCCCCCGGGGATGTCATGGAGGTTAAACCCACCTGTCAACCCAATATTAACCTTTATGATCTAAATGCACTTATTACTATACCAAGCAGTACGGTAGAGTATGGTAGAGTATGGTAGAGTATGGTAGAGTATGGTAGAGTATATAAGTCACGTGAGAACAGATGTTTTCAGGAAAATCAAAGCAAACAAGTCAGTAGAGTTCAGTCTTTCCTTCAGATCATTTCTTGTTTCCATTGTAGTTTTCTCTCGTTCCAGGAGGTTTAGTTTTAGTGTCAGTGTGTCTCGAGGAGGCAGAGTAGTTCAGGTCTCTACAGCAGGAACATGAACCTGATTTGTATTAGAAACCGTTTGAATGATCTCTTGTCGCGCGCAGGGGGAATAAGACACTGAAACTCAGCACGAGACTACATGACATTGTCCAGGTTTGTATTTAACACCCATCACCACACCCAGAGACGCTAACACCATCCTCTCATCTTTTTAGGGAACTTTCGCTTCCTGTATTTCCGCAGAATAACGGCTGCGACCCGTTTGAGACGCAGTCGGCGCCGCGGCCAGTGTGTCTGTAGTGTGTCTGTAGTGTGTCTGTAGTGTCCGTAACAGACCTGAGAGCAGCACTTCGTCTCCGAACACAAGTTCAAGTTTCTACTTGCGGCTCAAACCAACACCGTGCACAGCGCCATGTCGCTGCCCCGGCAGTTACGGAACGAGAGGTGAGTAATCACTATGACAACCTGTGATGTTCCTATAGGTGATATAGGGCCGTAAAGTGTGACGGGGGTAGTCGGTAATGGGTTTATCTGACTTTATGGCAGGCTATTTTCATCACTGGAATAGTTTAATGTAGTTTCTAGTTTTGGTTTCAGCAGGTCACTGACATCACATCATCTTCCTTCCTGGGTGAATTCATAGATAACTTTCAGAATAAAAGCCAACAGGGTAGTGAAACTAGGGGTTGTTTCTGCAGATGTGCAGTGCTGGGGCTGTGGGGGGGGGTTTTGTTCTGGGAGCCTCTAATATTTCTCTTGCATTGGTTTGACATGTCTGCTTTAGCTGTCATGTGGATCTAGCTGTCATGTGGATCTAGATGTCATGTGGATCTAGATGTCATGTGGATCTAGATGTCATGTGGATCTAGCTGTCATGTGGATCTAGATGTCATGTGGATCTAGCTGTCATGTGGATCTAGATGTCATGTGGATCTAGCTGTCATGTGGATCTAGATGTCATGTGGATCTAGCTGTCATGTGGATCTAGATGTCATGTGGATCTAGCTGTCATGTGGATCTAGATGTCATGTGGATCTAGATGTCATGTGGATCTAGCTGTCATGTGGATCTAGCTGTCATGTGGATCTTGTTGGCTGTGTTTCCCAAGCAGCAGATCCAGTGAGGCTCAGTGTGTTTTGGGACAAAGAAGCATTTTCTTCTTAATTTGACTCCAAACGTTTGGATTTGAAATCAAACAGATACTATGAGGTTAAAGTACAGATTCTATTAAATGGTATTTGTATAAATATTAGTTTTACTATTTAGAAATGAAACAGTTTATTGGGACAATTGGCTGACAGGTGTTTCTGATTAGTCTTGATTGAGTCTGTCATCATGAGACAGAAGTCAACAGTCTTGAACAACATGCTAGCAGGACCTCCAGCAAATGAAGAAGAAATGTTTCTTCCCAAAGCATATTGAACTAACAGAACATGATTATATATTTAAACAGTAAATATCAGTACATAGACAAGTCCATGTAAGATAATGCTTTAACTTTTGGAAATGTCCACTAAACCCAATATAGTCAAGTTTTGGTACAATTTATAATTTAAACATTCCTTCCTGGTTGGCAACATACCTGCAGTATATGTGTTTTATAGGTTTAAATACATTTTAACCATTATATTTTGTAACATGTCTAAACATATTCCTACTATTTTTGTGAAATGCTTCACTGACACTGAGTGACAGATAATATCACTTTATATTGGAAATGTGTACATAATTGCATGTAATACTAATCCAACATTGTCAGTCTGTAAACAACATAAAGCCTCACGATGACATCAAGACAGAAGTTTATTTTCCATCTTTATGAATTAATAAATAATAATGCATTACTTTAAATGAAGGTCTGCTCTGACCTGACGCAGGTGAAGGGAAGTTGGCTTTGGGGCTTTTAACATAGTTTCTCTGTTTGTCTGTTTGTCTGTTTGTCTGTTTGTCTGTTTGTCTGTTTCTCTGTTTGTCTGTTTGTCTGTCAGTGACTTCGACCAGCTCCCTCACAACGTCCCGGTCAGCGCCACCATCGCTGATATCGAGGAGAAGAAAGGCTTCATCGACTACTACGTAAGAAAAAAGATGTGGTCATACTTTCCTTTGTACAGAGAAGAATACCACAATAATAACTCTCTCTCTCTCTCTCTCTATCTCTCTCTCTCTCTCTCTCTCTCTCTCTCTCCCAGATGTTTGTGATCGAGGTGAAGACTAAAGGGGGCAGTAAGTATCTGATCTACAGGAGGTACCGCGGGTTCTTCACCCTCCACCAGGACCTTGAATCCAAGTACGCCCCTGAAGACCTGGACAGACCCGGCCCCAACACCTGCATCCTGCCCACCCTGCCCGGTCAGTGTGACGCCACGTCGTCGTATTTGATGTCTGATCACTTTGTTGATAGAAATGTTGGTAGGAGCCCCACACGACTCCTGATTCCCTCTCAGTTCAGTCCTTTTCGCGTCAGAGAGCCGAGCGACTCTCCGACCCGGAGGCGTGTTAACAGCCACGCTCTCTCGGCCTCTGATTTCCAATTTCGCAAAGTTAGTTTTCCTGGCAAGAAGAACGGCGCGCGCTGCCGTGCATGACTGTGGCCACGCTGAAGGTGAGCCAGGCGCCGGCGTGCCAAAACGAGCTGCGAGAGGAAACGCTGGTATGTCGGAGCCCCACGGGAACACCTGAACAGGTCGGGACCACGAGAGGTAGATGAGGAGAGCTGGCGGGACTTTGTACCTGTATCGAGTTAGATCGAGGTTGGGATCAATCCTATTGACCGGGAGCCGTGATGAGATGTGAACATTATCAAGTTGTCAATATATGAAATGACAGAATTCCCAGAATGCAACACAATAGTTCTCATGGGCCTGCTTGGGAAAGACAGGGAGGTTCCTCACTTAGAAGTGTTTAAAGAAATGTGATCGGTGAAGATGAAGTGTGTCGTGAAGTTGAGCAAACATTGCAAAAGGATTGTCAATAAATAACACACACACACACACACACACACACACACACACACACACACACACACACACACACTCAATGGTCAAGTAAATACGACTTACTTTCAATGGAAACCTGAGCTTAGAATGAATGTATCGTGGCAGGAATGGATGAGAGACCTGATGGTCAGGAGGAGTTGAGGTCCATACTGGTCTCCCTCCTGTTAAATTAACGTTAGCTTGTTTAGTAACGTAGCGAGTAGCGATGTGCTGACGTTGATGTTCTTTAACAATCTGAATTTGAATGACATTTATTATTTTTTAAATGTTTTTATTCATTTGAACACGCCGGGTGGGAAGCTGGTCTGTCCTGGTCTGAGCAGACCTACTAGAACTGAACCACATCCATCTGGCTCTTCACACTGTTGACATGAGTGGAGGATGAACCCACTTTATCTCAGTTTCTCCACCTTTTCATTTGTCACGTTGAGTTTAACAACTTCTTCAAGCTAATTTATATAATGGGTAGTTTAAGCAATCTGATTGGTCAAAGACACATTTCAACGGTGCTGCTGTTTCCTGTTTCCCAGCTAGCCGTGCTTCATTGGCCGGACGCCAACGCTTAACGTTATCTTAAGTTTTCAGTCTCGGCTGCAGCAGGTCCCTGTCGATCAAACAGACTTCCCATAATCTCAGCAAAAGCAGATTATTGATTAGGTGTATTAAACCTTTAGAATCTAGCAGCATGAGGCAGATGAACAGGAGACACAGCAGCTCTGCTCGGTAACCTTCTCCTGAAAAGTGCACACTCATCCACTCGGCTTCCTGCCGTCGGTTCATGATGACAGCTGGCAGAAGTTCCTCTCGCTCCAGAGAAAATTAAACCTGTGATGATTCAGAAGATTTCAACTACTCAGTGTTTCTCTGTGATAAGATAAATCACTTGTGATCATTTAAATCAACTGTCCCACCGGTTTAATTATATTCTATTATTATTATTATAATTATTATTATTATTATTCTATTATTATTATTATTATTATTATTATTATTATTATTATTATTATTATTATTATTCTATTATTATTATTATTATTATTATTATTATTATTATTATTATTATTATTATTATTCTATTATTATATTATTATTATTATTATTATTATTATTATATTATTATTATTATTATTATTATTATTATTATAAGTACTCAAAGTGGATTTAGACGCTTGATGAATGTAAACAGCGTCACAGTTAAACCAACGACTACTTTCCACTGCGGTCCTCGTGGTTTTGATTACACCATGTATCCCCAAATCCAGTTCAGTCCAGTTCAGTCCAGTCCACTTCAGTCCTCTCAGATCGAGAGAATATTTTGGGCTCATGTCTGCAGGGCTGCGTTATGATGTGAGGATGAAGAACTGAAAACGCTGCGTTGCAACATCAGCTCCCCGGTGAGACCTTTTGAAAAGAGTGACACCTACTCTTAAAAAAAGCATGAAAATAAGACTAGATATGTTAAATGATTTTTTTCTTCCCAAGAAAAATATCTGCACTACCAATGCTGACTATTATCAACGTTACTCACACTGAATGACATTCAAACAGACAGGAAAGGACCAATCACAGCAGAGGGACTGATGACTGCCAGAGGGAGAGACAGGCAGCCATGTTGAAGGGCGAGTTAGAGGAAGAGAGAGAGAGGATGAAGAGATTCAAGCAGGAAGAGGATTTAAGTTTCTCCCTTTTTCTCCCTGAGGGGTTTGTGTTGAGCAGGAGGCTTTAGACAGCTTCATTTTGAGAGTTAATAATGGAGAGAGACAGGAGGGATGACCTGGTCCTGGGTCGGGTTTGAACCGCACCGTAAACCGCTGAACCACCAGGACACCACCGAGACGCCACCGGGACGCCACCGGGACGCCACCGAGACGCCACCGGGACGCCACTGGGGGACGCCACCGGGACGCCACTGGGGGACGCCACCGAGACGCCACTGGGGGACGCCACCGAGACGCCACCGGGGGACGCCACCGGGACGCCACCGGGGGACGCCACCGAGACGCCACCAGGGGACGCCACCGAGACGCCACCAGGACGCCACCGGGGGACGCCACCGAGACGCCATCGGGGTTTATTTGTTGTAACTGAGGAACGGCTCTTCAGTCGCTGTTTAGCGTTTCATAATTGCCCCGAGCGCGGCGAGAGAGATTTGATCATTTCATTTGTCTCTCTGAACCGAGCGTGGAGGTTGTGGGATTATAGACTCAACAGACTAGAGTTGAGTCTCCAACCTCAACCTGCAGGAAGGTGTGTTGGTGCAGCTGCAGCAGCTCCATACTGACTGCAGTCAAGGGGCCAGTCAGGACCGACAGCGTGGTAGCATGCCCCGCCCACCCGCTAACGGGCTCCAGGTTCATTCTGCAGCTCGCTGTTTTCCCATAAGTCAGTCTGTCTGAGGGCCGCTGTCAACGTCCGTATTGATTAGGGGAGACTGGAACACACCGACTGCACCAATAAAGCTCCATGCTGGGGCTGACTATTGATTTGGGAGGGATGTGTGTGTGTGTAACGGTGTAGGTGCAGATGTGTGTGCGTGTGTGTGTGTGTGTGTGTGTGTAACGGTGTAGGTGCAGATGTGTGTGTGTGTGTGTGTAACTGTAGGTGCAGATATGTGTGTGTGTGTGTAACGGTGTAGATGTGTGTGTGTGCACGTCATATAGATGATGACTTCTGCTACTTGTAACTGAAGACGCACTTCAGACTCGAATTACAACAAAGGATCTCTGAACATCGTTTAAACCAATAAAACATGTTTGGTTTGATTTCAAGGTCACATTTCTGTGTGTGTGTGTGTGTGTGTGTGTGTGTGTGTGTGTGTGAGGGGGTGGTGGGGGTGAGTTTATACACGACCAAGAACTGTTTTGTTTTATCATTTATCAAAAAATGATCAAATCATATTTCTCAAACAAGATTACAGCATTTAAAAAAAATATTTAATTAATAATTTAAAATATTTTTTCAAAGTAAAAGCACTAGCAGTAGCGACAAAAACTCTTAGAGACCATGTTAACTGAGTCATTATCTAGTATTGGTTGTGTGTGTTCATATCTGGTTCATATCCAGATAGATTTCAATTTCATTCAAGCATTTCTCAAAGATGTAAAAGTTTTGATTTATTTAAGGTTGAAGAATCAAATGCAAAACAAATGTATTATTGTTTTATAAATGATGGAAACTAACAGACTCCATGTGTCAGTAGATGGAAACAGACTCAGAGTCTGTAGGTTGGGTTTCTATGTGGGCTACTGAGCTGCTGTGTAGTAAAGAACGTCTTTGTCTTCTACACTCCCTCTCATTCCCTCTATTTCATTCTAAGTTGAAAAATGTGACACCTACACCTACACAGCGATGGGAGGAAAACTCAGTTGATTAAATTCACTCTGAAACCGTTTGCATGACTCAACTCGAAGCTGCAACGTTGAGATAAACGTTAGGGAAGTTTTTTCTAAAAGTGGATTACAGTAATGGGATTAAAAAGGTGGTGACTCTATTCCATTACACAAAAACATCAAACATGTTTAAAGGGAAAGTTTCATACAGAAAGTATTTTAAAACCATCCAACAGGTTTTTTTCGTGAAAGTCACTCAACACGTAAACTTTCAATTCAAGTAAGAAAATGAAAAACGTTTCAGTTACTTGGTGTTTCTGCAAAAGCAACAAAAATAAAACAAAAACATTTCTATATTACTGCATTATACTGTATACTATTATACTATTATACTACAACTGGAGGTCTGTGTGTTTTACTGCATGAAAGTAATAGATTACATCAGGAGTACCCAACTAGAGACATTTGATAACCTAGTGACTTACACTAACCCTCACTATCCCAGTTACTACCCAGTTACTACCCAGTTACTAGCAGGTCACCAGTAACCCGTCACTCCTCTGGTTCTGTGTGCACCTGGTCTGGGGCGTGTCTGGATCGCTGCCATGCCAGCAGGACTACAACAAGGCTTCTGCTGTTCTCCTCTGCCTTCCTTTGATGTGTACTGTGCTGCATGCCAGACGAGGGTCACATGCTGGTATTTGTTGAGTACCAACATGGAGGACAGTGGGGGATGTAGTCCAACGTTAAAGTGGCGATCCTCAAAATCCTACTTTTTTATTTGGAACCCGAGTGAATCTGTTTTGACCTTGTTGTTGTTCAAACTGCAGTTGCGTTTTTTTTTTTTTAAGTGTTTTATTGTGAAAAGTGAAACGCGCTGTGTTCAGGCGGCCGTCCCAATCTGGACGTTTGGCATTTTATAGTCCCATTTTAGTCATTGATGATATTGAGAAAGTTCTGCAAGAGACTTTCAGCGAACTCCGATTTAGTCTGATGGGTATTTATTAGATCTGATGGGTCTCGTTTTTCAGCGCTACATCTCATCAGGATGGGATGGGGGTGAAAGAGTCAGAGGGGAGAGAGGAGGGAGGCAGAGGGAGGATGGAAACGGAGACATTTCACAGAATTTAATACCTTTTTCATCATGTTATTTGAAACGTGTGAGCTTTGTATCATCTCGGCTAAATGTCAAATTGAGTTGTAAGTTATCAAACAACGGACTCGAAGTCAACGAGCGTTTTCATAAATGAGAGAGACGAGGAAGAGGCGAGGGGATGAGTGAATGATGAAGGCAGCGAGTGAGCAGGTGAGTGAGTGAACAAGTTTATCAGTTAGTGAGTGAACGAGTGTGTCAGGGAGGGAGGGAGGGACTGGGTGAGGTCAGGGAGAAACCGAGAGAGGAGAGAGGGATGAGTGTTATGGCTGAACGTCATTAGGACTGGCTAAATCTGATTTAACGGCGGTGGATCACGAGGCCTGATGGAGCATCAGGAGTCGCATCAGGGATGAAGGACAGGAAGGTTTGGGAGATATGGTGTTATTAAAAAAAAGAATAATGAAAATAATGAAATTAAGAGTTTGGAAATATCAAACAAATGACTAAAAAGAGCAGAACAACAAAATAAACATCAAATTCAATATGAAACCTCGAGACTTCTTCAGCTCTCCAAGACAACTGAAGCTTTTTTTCATGTTTCTTCAGGAAAAATCTACATCGGCAACAGACAGGAGATTGCAGAGAGCAGGATTCCTGAACTCAACACGTACATGAAGGTGAGCCCGTCCAGCCCACCGCCACACCACCTCGTACCAACCCACCGCTACACCACCTCGTACCAACCCACCGCCACACCACCTCGTACCAACCCACCGCCACACCACCTCGTACCAACCCACCGCCACACCACCTCGTACCAACCCACCGCCACACCACCTCGTACCAACCCACCGCCACACCACCTCGTACCAACCCACCGCCACACCACCTCGTACCAACCCACCGCCACACCACCTCGTACCAATCCACCGCCACACCACCTCGTACCAACCCACCGCCACACCACCTCGTACCAACCCACCGCCACACCACCTCGTACCAACCCACCGCCACACCACCTCGTACCAACCCACCGCCACACCACCTCGTACCAATCCACCGCCACACCACCTCGTACCAACCCACCGCCACACCACCTCGTACCAACCCACCGCCACACCACCTCGTACCAACCCACCGCCACACCACCTCGTACCAACCCACCGCTACACCACCTCATACCTGGTGGAGATGAGTCAGCAGCCTGCAGCTCAGTGGGCTGAGCCAGGCTGTAGGTGGACCAGCGCCGTGCAGATGGAGCTCGGTGGTGGAGGCGTAGCTGCTCTCCTCACTTTTGACTTGTTTCAGTGTTGCGCCATCGCTCTATGGCTCTCTGGTTTTCTGGTTCTCTGACTCTCTGGCTCTCTGGCTCTCTGACTCTCTGGTTCTCTGACTCTCTGGCTCTCTGGTTCTCTGACTCTCTGACTCTCTGACTCTCTGGTTCTCTGACTCTCTGGCTCTCTGACTCTCTGGCTCTCTGACTCTCTGACTCTCTTGTTCTCTGACTCTCTGACTCTCTTGTTCTCTGACTCTCTGACTCTCTGGTTCTCTGGTTCTCTGACTCTCTGGCTCTCTGACTCTCTGACTCTCTGGTTCTCTGGTTCTCTGGCTCTCTGACTCTCTGGCTCTCTGGTTCTCTGACTCTCTGGTTCTCCCACTCCCTCTCTTCTCTGTTCCACTCTGTTCTTTTCCCTCACAACCTGCGTGGTTCTCACTCTGCCCTCGCTCTCTCGCCTTCGCTCACTCGCACTCTTTCTCTCACTATTTCCTCACCCGTCTCCCCCACCGTCCCTTCTCCTTCCACTCCTCTTTTTCTACTTCCCACCCTGCTATCCTTCTCTCCTTCTACCTCTCCTCTGTCTACCTTTCTCCCTGTCTCTCCCCTTCTATCTCTCCATCCTCCCTTGTTTCCCTCTCCATCACTCCATCCTGTACTGCTTCTTCCTCCTGCCTCTCTCCATCTGCCTGCTCTCTCTCTCTCTCTCTCACCCGTCTCCCATCTCTTCCACCCCTCTTTCTCTGCATCCCATCCTTCCAATCCTTCTCTCTTTCCCTTTCTCCCCTTCTGTCCCTCCATCCCACCTTGCTTTCCTCCTTTCCCTCCTTGCTGCTTCCCTCTCCATCACTCCACCCTGCCTCTTCTCTCTTTCTCCCTTTCCACTCATCTCTCTGTCATTCACCCCCCTTTCGTCTCTCCATCACTCCCCCCCTCCCTCTTTCCCAGAGGCTGCTGGGTCTGCCAACGTGGGTCCTGCTGGACGAGGCTCTCAGGATGTTCTTCTACCAGACGGAGCAGGACGGCCAGCACCAGCCACGAGCCCTCCGGCGCCTCCGCCCGCCCACCCGCAAAGTGTAAGACCACACCCACCTCGCTAACGCTAACAAGCACTAAGCAGTTAGCTTTGGAGTTAGCGGTTAGCATGAACACTATGGGCTCTATGTTTGTCCCCACCGTCGTCAGTTTGGTCATTTGGTGGACAGACTCGCTTCGGGATTGGGCGGGGTGTCGCAAAAGGGGGCGTGTCCCCAAAAACCAGCAGGTGCAGCGGGACGTTGGTGTCAAGTTAACCTGATAACATACAGGTTAGAGGATTCAGGCCCAAATTCACTACAGGACCGCAAGCTATTTCACCAAAATGACCAAATCAACTCTACCCAGACTAACAGACCTCCTGACCATCAGACCAGCTCAACTACCATCTTCCAACACACACACACACACACACACACACACATACAATGTCACGTTTCACACGTCTTGCACTGAAACCAGGCTGAAGGAAACACTCAAACTATTGGATTCCCATTAATGATCAACCCGGCTCGGTGTCCTCCGGGCCAGAAGCATCGAAACAGAAAACATCAGGCGATAACACATCAGCAGGGAGCACGGCGGCCATGTTGACCTCTCCGCATGTGTCTGTGTCCACTGGCATCAAGCGTTCGTTAGTAAAGCAGTAATAGGTGCAGTAAGGATCAAGGTCCTGCTACGTCCTCAACATCGTTTCCCTCCCTCTTGGCTCAGTTACGTTCATGCAATTTTCATTACTGAGCCTCCAGCCTCGGCGGCTGCCAGGAGCTCTGTGTACCGAGTGATGAAGGTCATCGAGACGGAGGAGTTTTTTTATTTATTTCCACAGATGAAGCTGCGTGGACGTCGGCGTGCACCCGCTATTTTCTCTTCTCTTTGGAGTTGAGTGTTACCTCGAGCACCTTGTCAGACTGGGTGCTCGACGTCAAGCTCAAGGCTTTATGTACTTAAGTTGAGTGTTGCTGCTTCTGATGTTGCATTCAGGTTGCGTATGTACGCTGATGAAATAGAAAAAAAAACAACCACAATCTCCCAACACGCAGGATGTGATGTCGCCATCCCTCGCGCTGTTTAACCCTCCTGTTGTGTTCCGGTCAAATCTGACCGATTTACAACTTTTATGTCTGAAATCTTTAGTTTATTTCATCTGATTGGAATAAATCTCCATGACTTTGTCCACACAGGACATCTGAACACACAAAATAAATTTAGATCATTTTCATTAAATTTTGGGTGTTTTATTTAACTTTGTGACATCTGTGGTGTTCCCGGTCAAAAATGACCGGCCATTGGAAATGAATGGGTGAGACTACAAGCAGGAGAACTTGAGAGTTCAGGAACATGTCCATCCATCAGATGGACACACTGCCACTCCCAGACCCCTATATGCATGTGCGCACACACACACACACACACGCACACACACACACACACACACACACACATACACACACACACACACACAGAGACCTCACCCCCCTTCTTGAGTTTCCCTGTCAACCCGGAACCTTCCATTAGAATCTTGATCTGACAGGAACCTTTCAGACAAAATACTATAACATTATTTCAATAATATACAGAAACGTTCCACAGCTCAGGTATATAAAGCCTCCGTAGGGCCTTGCTCAACATTCATTCTGTGGCAGCACAATGACCAAAGCACTACCCTCTGCCAGATTGGTGAGAGACATAGAAGAACCACAGACAGAAGAGACAAAAGGAAGAGATGCACACCGTGTGCACCAAGAGATCAAAACCAGCAGTGTGTCTAAAATGCAGTGCACATATTTGCAAGGCAAAAACCATCACCTGTTGTCAATCATGTGCATGAACCTTATTAGTGTTTCTGTTGTTGTTACTCATATTGATATTGTTACTGTTGTTCTCTAATATGTTCAGTAATGTGGTAAAGTGTTAATGTGTAAATAGTTTTAGGTCTATGATCTTTCTTTACTAAAAAAGTCACAATGGTCAGTTTTGACCAGGGAACACCACAGATGTTATTTTGTGCCACTTTTTAAAAAATTGAAAGGGTTTCAAAACAAATGTGCTGTCTAAACTTTGACACAAGGTAGTCTGTGATAAATAGTACAGTATGTTTCCTCTGGTATTGACTATAGTCAAAATAATCCATAAATTATGCTATTTTTTACTCCAAAACGAGGTCGTATAAGATCAGGTCTAGTGAGGCCTACAGGCCAGAAGTTCAAGAGAGAAGTGTAAAACATAAATACTAGAAATGAAGTTGATAAAAAGATCTAGTAGAACATCAGGTGATAATATATGTATAATGATAGATTTATAAACAGTTATAATGAGCTCGGTCATTTTTGACCGGGAACACTAAAGTAGGTAACAGGAAACGAACACAACACAAGAGTTAATCAGGACGAGCCCGACGTCTTCATCCCCCGGAGGACGAAAGGTCGTTCAGGGTCAGTTGATCTCAGTAAGTCATTTATTGCTGCTCACTCCTCCTCTTCCTCCCTGAGCTGCGCTGTGCTGAGGGAGGGGTTGGTGTCTTGCTCAAGGGCACTTTGACAGGATGCTGATAGAGCCCGCTAGCTGAGTCAGCGTCCCCCAACATACAACAAGCTCCGCCCTCTTGGCAGCACCGGTGTTGTCCTTCATCTGGCCACCCCCAGTTCACCTTGCTGCCCCGGGGCCCGGCTCAGTGCTGGAGACTCTGTTTTAACTTCCTCATTCCTGAGGGCGCTTCAGGTTTCACCACAGGGCGATGTGGTGAACACGGGGGACTCTCTCAACAGGAAGTGATGCAAACCTGGACTCTTGCTGCCCACATGGAGACAGGGTTTCTTCTGTGTTGTGACATTTCCTCTTATCTCGCTCTCTTTTTGAGTGGCCCCGACTTATTTCACTCTCGTCCTCCAGGTGTTGAAATCTCAGACGTTGAAACGGTGTAACGGCTACATCCTCACGTCCCTGTTTGATGACACCGGGATGCATCTCGGCACTGTGTGGTGACGTCTGAGACACCGCCGGTCTGAGTTTGAGGGAGGACGGTTGTTAGAAGGTCCAGTCGCTCATAGCTCCTCCCCCCTCCTCCCCTCAGGAGTCAGTAGGTAGTATAGAGTTTAGAGAGCGGTTGGCTGTTTCCGTCTGGCTACTTCGGCTCATGACCAACTGTAAGTCACACTATTGCTTTCCACCAGTTTAGAGTTTGTAGCTGTTTGTCTTTCATGTGCATCTTTACTGCAGTTCACGTTCAGGGAGGTTAGCGCCGGTTTGCCAAGCTAGCCGTCAGCTAGCCCCGGTACAGGACCCTTTGGGAGTCCTTCATCGTAGGGGTCCTGGACCGGGGCTAGCCGTCAGCATGGGCTCTGAGCCTGTACGTCTCAATGTCCACTAGGGGGCAGTAAACGTTCCTGGCTGAGTTATCGCTGCTGTTATAGTACTGGTTTGGTATTGTAGTAAGTGTCTTTCTTGTTGCTGGTTTATTGCAGAACCACACACACACACACACACACACACACACACACACACACACACACACACACACACACACACACACACTAATAAATCAACAGAACTGTATCCACCACACCTACAGTCCTTCCAGCTAATCCTCAGCTACAATGGTGCTTGTTACTGATTGGCTGCATCATGGTGACAGTTATTTTCTCCCTATGCCCCGCCCCCCCATCTCTCTCTCTCTCTCTCTCTCTCTCTCTTACAGGAAGACAGTCAAGCCGAAGATGGACCTCTTCTCCTCCCCTAGAGCCGAGGTATCTGAATAACACACAACCACACACACACACACACACACACACACACACACACACACACACACACTCAGAGAAAGTAAAATAGTACAACATAAACAAACGTCTTGACATGACAGATCAATATGGCTGACTTCTGTTGCGCCACGTTGTTTCTCCTCCCTGTGCGACTCCGTTGACCTCATCAATAGTTCCCGCTTCGCTTCACTTCCTCTTTTAATTCTTTTATCCATCTCCCCCCCTCCTCTTTTCATCTTCCTCCTCCCCCCACGCACCATGTTCCCTCCTCCATCCTCTACCTCTCTTTCTCTCTCATCCCTCGTTTAACTCTTCAGTTTGCCCTTTTCTGTTTCTCTTCCATCTGTCTCTCTCTCTCTCTCCGAGGTTGCGGCCATCTCTCATCCCTCTCTCTCGTCCCTCTCTCGTCCCTCTCTCTCATCCCTCTCTCGTCCCTCTCTCTCATCCCTCTTTCTCATCCCTCTCTCTCATCCCTCTCTCTTCCCTCCTCTCCTCCTTCCCATCCCTTCATTTTCATCCTGATCACGCTCTCTCCGTTCCGCCACCGTAAAAAGAGAAAGAAAAACAATATTTATATTCCGCAGCCGTTTTACCTAGAGGGTATCTAAGGAAGTGTGTGTGGAGGTGTGTGTGTAGGTGTGTGTGTAGGTGTGTGTGTGTGGCTGCTTGTGCACAATAGATCAGGTGTGTGTGTGTGGAGGTTAGGGGTTAAAGTGTCATTTGCCAATTCAATTCCTCACACACACACACACACACACACACACACACTTACAGGACTATACTGTACTATGATTGTGTGTATTGTGTGTGTGTGTGCATGTGGGAGTGTGTGTGTGTGAGTGAGTTGTGTAAGTACCTAAATGTGGGCTGTAATATGAGTACATGTCTGCAGGTTAAGTAAGTGTGTGTGTGTGTGTGTGTGTGTGTGTGTGAGTGTGTGAGTGCACCTCTCAAAGTGCCTGTGCTATTTTACCCCTTGCAAAAGTGTGTAACGTGCCCTGACCGCGCACTACAGAGGAAAGGGTGAAGCAAGCACACACACACACACACACACACACACACACACATTACAACACTCCAATGGTCTTTTATTGCCAAACTAAGAGCTCTATTTTCCTCTCTCTCTCTCTCTGCCTCCTCTCTCTCTCCCACACAGTAAAACATTCAATATACTCACAAACCTTCAACCTACACAAGATCTATTATAGCTCTCTTTCTTTCTCTCTTTCTTTCTTTCTTTCTTTCCTTCCTTCCTTCCTTCCTTCCTTCCTTCCTTCCTTCCTTCCTTCCTCCTAGTAAGTGGCCGGTCGACTCCAAACGATGATCGGTGGCTAGCGTCAGTGGAGAGCGAAGGCATTTGTCACAGCGGAGCTAGCGTTAGCGGCGGCCCATCCACTCCACTTAGCATTAGCCCTGAAGTAACAGGAAGAGTGATTGTTGTTAGCCGCGGCGCTACGAGCTACAAACAAGGTCAAGAGAGAGAGAGAGAGAGAGAGAGAGAGAGAGAGAGAGAGAGAGAGAGAGAGAGAGAGAGAGAGAGAGAGAGAGAGAGAGAGAGAGAGAGAGAGAGAGAGAGAGAGAGAGAGAGAGAGAGAGAGAGAGAGAGAGAGAGAGAGATCCAACAGGTCATGGACGGGGGTCCCTCCTCCTCCTCCTCCTCCTCCTCCTCCTCCAGACAGAGATCTATTAAACAGAAATTAGATCCCATTCTAGATAAAGTCCTGCGCTGGGAGAAGCTGATACCCAGCATGCTCAGCACTTCATCAGATTCATATATATCACCTGAGGTCGCGGCGGGCTCCTCGGGGCCCGGCGGTGTGTGTTACGAGGTTCTGGCGTGATTCAAGACTGGCGGTGCCGCCGAGACGCTTCTTTTTACCGGTTTACTGGAAGCGCTGGTTCAGTTTCAGTTACTTTCAGTTAAAGTGACGCGTTGTGATCCTGGTTCACGTGGAGGTCTGTGACGGTCTGAATCAGCTGTGACCTTCAACCGGTTGACATTTAGACAAACGCTCCAATCACAACAACAACAACAACAACAACCGCCTCCTCAGTGGTGACGCAGAACGTCCCTTGACTGTTTGGGTGAAAGAGTCAGAGTCTGGTCAGGATCACCAGACTCAGTTGTTTCTAAAAAGATATTGATGATGAGTATCACCGTCATCAGGCTCAGATCGGAGTATTAATGGACATGTACCCAATAATTGATCAATACTGAGCAAGTGGTTGTTGTGGTTATTCTATTTGAATGCATCTCCTACGTAGGAGGTCTGACGTT
>JAXDDX010000071.1:1850000-1865000 GCA_034670405.1 Hoplostethus atlanticus | reverse complement strand
ACAGCGTTGCTCTCTGGCGCCCCCGAGTGGCAGCGGGAGGGAACTGAGATGAACCTGATTCATGTGAAGTGGGTCGATGGGTCACATGTTATTTTAACTAGTAGGACAGGTGTATTTTTAACAGGACATCTTGCCTGCAGCTTTAAATGTGAGTGTGTGTGTGTGTGTCAGTCTACATACACACTGACACACACTCACACACACTCACACACACCTGGGTGCAGTATCGAGGCCGTCTTGCTGTGTTGAGTACTCAACACCGGCAGAACATTATGAACAGTGTGATTAGACCAGAGAACTCTCTAGATGTTTTGTCTTCATCACCAACTCATCAACCCTTTATCACTCCATCCTCCCTTCCTCATCTCTACTCTCTTCATCTCTAATCTCCTCATCTCAACTCATCTCATCTCTACTCTCCTCATCTCTACTCTCCTCATCTCAACTCATCTCATCTCTACTCTCCTCATCTCTACTCATCTCATCATCAACCCTTTATCACTCCATCCTCCGGGACTGTCCTCCCTTCCTCTCTCCTCTCTTCCTTCCTTTCCCTCCTCTTCTCATCTCGGATCTGTTCTGCTCTGTCCTTCCTCATCTCTACTCTCCTCATCTCTACTCTTCTCATCTCTACTCTCCTCATCTCTACTCTCCTCATCTCTACTCTTCTCATCTCTACTCTCCTCATCTCTACTCTCCTCATCTCTACTCTTCTCATCTCTACTCTCCTCATCTCTACTCATCATCTCATCTCATTTCCTCATCTCTTCTTTCCACTCCACACTCCATCTTTCTCTTCTCTTCTCTTCTCTTCTCTTCTCTTCTCATCTCTCCAGGGCACGGTGAAAAATCAGACGGGTATTTTCCCAGAGTCCTTTGTGAAGATTATTAAGCCCCTCCCAGAGAGCGACTCGGAGGGCGAGGGGGGCGGAGCCTCAGATGCCGGTTCCTTCAGCTGTCTACGCTGCTACCTGCTCACCCCGTCAGGAGTCGACACCAGGTCTGTTTGTGTGTGTGTGTGTGTGTGTGTGTGTGTGTGTGTGTGTCTCCTACTCAAACTCAGCCCTCACATCGCTGATGAGCTGCATTTGCACTTAAGCTACCGTAATGATGCTGATAGATCAGAATATATTGATCTTAAGTTACTGTAATGATGCTAACAGGTGCAAATGTTTCATTTAAACATCCTTTAAAATGACAACCGGGCCTCCAGCAGGTTGAGGCGTCCTCCAACACACCACCGCTGAAGGTTTTGATAGGCTAAGGGCTCAGCAGGCTAATGTACAGCTGTAGATTCAGTTGTGACTTATTGACAGCTCCTCTATGTGTTGCTTGCCGTTGTCGTCTCTTATGTGATCACTGTGTATCCTCCTTGCAGAGATGTGTGTGTGCAGGAGGACATCACCACCCAGCCGTCATACGCAGACCTGCTGTCTCGTATGAGGTAGGCCTCACCACCTCACCACCTCACCACAGTCAACACTTTTTTAGTCTAGTTAGTTAGTTAGCTTAGTTTTTGCTGTCTACACCGGCTCCATCTGTCACTCCAGCCTGCTCCACCTTTTTACACTTCTGTTTTTGTTTCTACCTCCACACCTAAACACACCATTTAAACCCATCCCATAGGCTTTCCAACCATTTAAAGACCAGTATGTTGGTGTCTTAGTTGACCAGAGTTAGAAAATCACAGCGCTACTTACTGGTCAGTGAACGCACCGCGCACCAACCTAGAGCTGCTCATGCTTGTGTGACTTCCACCGTCCTGCCTGGTGCACCAGACACACTGGGTTTCCCTCATGCAGGCCGTTAGCGGTAAACACAAACCAACAAACCAACGAACACACAGACAGATCATCCAGAGAGGGTTTGTATTTATTCAACCAATCACCATCCAGGACAGTGTGGTAATAAACAATCAGAGCTCTGGAAATGTGAACCGGTATTGCAACACATCAGCAACTGCGTTATGTTTTTACACGTATGGTACATGTGTTTCATGTGTTTCATGTGTTTCATGTGTTTCATGTGTTTTATGAGTGTTTCATGTAATCATTGAGGACATTCAATGATTTTTCTTCTTGTGTTTTTACAGCGAGTTGCCTGATAATCTCTGGCCTCATCTATTAATATCGTGTTCTGTTTATCGCCTCGTCTTTATCTCTGTAATAATTTCCCTTGTCGCTCCGTAAAGCGCTTGTGAAACCACGAACCTGTTTCGTTAGAGGCGTTTCCCTTCTCAACACATTTGAGCGTTCTCCTTCTCCTTCTTCTTCTTCTTCTCCTTCTCTCTTCTCCTTCTCCTTCTTCTTCTCCTTCTTCTTCTTCTTCTTTCTTGTTTTTCCCTGATGAACTGATTACTGCCGACCGGTGTCACCCCAGTCCGAGCCTCGTGCTCCGGCGGTGTTGTGTCTGGGAGGGCGGCAATCCAATTCCAGAACAACAAGGATGAGGAGAAGTCCATTAATGTGCCGGCGTGTTTAGAAATCGTGTGTCGCAAAGCAGCAAATTGCCAGTCGCCAATCATCAGCGCTTCTCGGATGAGTTCCTCCGGGGCCGCCGACCCCCCCGCCGCCGAACGCATATGCTCAGTACACCGGCATGTCTCTCTCTCTTTGTCTCTCTCTCTCTCTTTCATTCCCCCTCTCTCGCGCCATCTCTCATTATCTGGTAATTTAAAGAGGTGAGCGGCGTGATGATGAGCCCTCCCCATTCATAATCAGCTCATTTCCACCGCTTATCTGCTCATTATTGTTTGTCTGTGTTCGGGCCTATTGTGCCCTGGAGTGGGATGAATGGGACCTGGTCCTGAGTTTTAATATGGCTCAGCACTGATAGCAGGAAGGAGAGAGTGAAGGGGAAGGGGAGGGTTGGAGGAGGTATGAGGGGCGAGATGATCGGCATTCATAAAGACCAAGAGAGGAGAAGAAGCAAGGGAATGTGGAGCGACTGCTGATAAAGTAATAACTTAAAAAGGTAAATCTCAAAAGTAAGACCACATTTCCCATAAACTCGTCTTATCACAAAGTGGGCGTGGCTACTTGGCCCGCGCCTCTACGTCCAATGGGGTCACTCCACTCCACTTGTCTCTCCTGAAGAGGATCAACATGTTGGAAGTGATTTCTCCATCTTCCTTTCTCTCCTTCCTCCATCTGCCGTCTCCAGAAACTCTTTATCTCCGTTAGCGCTGGAAGAACAGCGCCCTCTTCCTGTTTTGTGCCGTAAAGCAGTCCAGCACATTTCCTGTGTAATCCAACCATGTGGGACACAGTGTAACATGCAGGGTAGAGGCTGTTCATAATGGTGAAATACACTGAGCACCTTTAGACAACCATGAATGTTTTCTAACTGAAAGAAAGAAGGTTTGAAACACCTCGTCCAATATCAAGAGGATGGCACCATGATCAGCTGTAGCATACAGCATGTTAAGTAATGGTGATTAGCTTTAGTTTCTATTGGTTTCATTCTATGGCCGGTGGATTCATAACTTCTGAAAACATCATTAGTGAAGTCCATAGCTAGCTAGCTAACATCGCTCACTTCCTGTGTAAACAAAACAGGTTGCGCTCCAAGTCTCGTGGGTAGAGAGTTCTGATCTTCTTTTTGATGATTTTTATGTCAAATTCAGAAATCCTGTAAACAAGCCTGGCAGATTTAGACGTGTGCCATTAAAATAAACTAAGTTCTTATTTTCTCACTTTGAGGATAATGCTAATCGCCAAGATTACTTAACATGCTATATGCTAAAGCGTTAGCACGTACACCGGACCGAGCTGCCTATGATTTTGGTGCCATTCCTCATCAGATATGGGCTAAGGCGACCGACGGGCCAAACTCCCAAAAAGCCTCTACACAAGTCTCACGTTGTTCTCTCTCTCTCTCTCTCTCTCTCTCTCTCGCTCTCTCTCTCCGTCTCAGCGACGTCTTCAAGGTGGACGGCATAGCCCTGAACTACCGCGACCCCGAGGGCGACCTCATCCGTGTCCTTGACGACGAGGACGTCCAGCTGATGATCCAGGAGAGCCGAGGTCAGCGGGGCAAAGTCAAGAGACCCGTCAATCAGTTTCCGTGGGAGCTGCACGTGACCATGACCTCTGACCTGTCTGTGTACAACACCGAGGTCTGAGAGAGAGAGAGAGAGAGAGAGCGAGCATTCAGTTCCATTGAGTCCCATTCACTGTAGCTTCAGTATATCGTTCAGCCAATACATTTCACTTAGTAATATTTACACTTGGTTACAGAGTACAGTGTTGTTATAACTTGTACTGTATCTGTCTGAGTCTTACTTCAAAATAAAGTTTCCACACAAATCTGTCGTACTGCCTCTTGCCAGATCGTTCTTCACACCTTCTGACAAGTCCTCTTGGAGGAGGAGCAATGGGTACATCTAGATATACACACACACGAGGGTGTGTGTGTGTGTGTGTGTGTGTGTGTGTGTGTGTGTGTGTAGGAGCTGATAGCAGTGATCGATTAGATGAAGCCACAGGTACCACAGTTATAACTTTCTCTCTTTATCTGTTGTCAAACTCCCCAACACACACCAGTGACACTTGGATACAGAATGATTTTGGTGTGTGTGTGTGTGTGTGTGTGTGTGTTCCTGTCTGTCAAAAACACAGAGAGAGCATATCCACATTTCATCATTCCCCCTCGCCTGCAGAGGTTCAGATATTGTCTCTGCTGGCGGGACGGTTTCTCGCCTTTCATGCTAAATTCTTCCTCTCGTACTCCTTCATCATCATCATCCTCTCCCTGGCGCTGTGACCGGTGGCACTCCGTACGCATCCTCAAACGTTTCCTGACGTTCATGTCACATACTACCACCATGCTTTGTTGTTATCGCGGCTACGCTAGCTAGCAACATTGTTGTTCTATTTCTACAAGTCAGGATAACTTTATTGACAAAATTACAAATTCAGTGAGTCATTGTGGATTTGAGATGCTATTTTATGTTATTCTTTATACAAATACATTTTGTATGCAGAGAAAATAGGACTGCACTTAACACTTCACACAGAAGTGTATCTGGTGCCCAAAACATTTATTGCCACACAGTTAAATCTGTCCTGAAATACAACTTGGATCCCAAGACACGTTCATACCAAGTGTGAATGGAGCTTACTGTATTTGTTCTGTGGAGTAGTGATGGTTGGTCCCGTGGAACACACTGCCAGCTCGGCCAGGCTCTCCATTCCCACCGGGGCCTCCCGTGCTAAAAATCTACAATATGCACTGAGGCGACTTACACCAAATGTTACGTCGGTGTGCCGAGTACAAAAAGGTCAAAAGGACTTTATGTAATTGATGGGATGAACACACACACACACACACACACACACACACACACACAGTGAGCACCCATAACCATTAACAGTGCGATTGTTCACAGCCAACTTCCCTCCTCACACTCTGTGTAAATCAAGTGAAGGAGATTAAATGGATGAGGGGGACGTGTCCTTGATAAACCAATTTGTCTCTGCTGTAACTTTTTATATATATTGCTCTGTTTCCAATTAGATCTATTGGCTGTTTAAGTCTTAGCGAGCCTCCCCGCCCTGCGATGACTGACAGGCAGCACGGCGTCGGTTTGACCTTGGCTGAGCTGCAGTCAAATAATCCCTCTGCGTCTTTTCGGTGGTTTTTACGTGTCGGTGTTCAATGCGTGTGTGATTGCTGCTTTCAGCCGCTGTTTTGTTTTGGTTGTTATCCTGAGGCACCACCTCATCCTCATCCTCATCCTCAACCTCTTCACGTTCTCCACTCACGTTTGAGGCGTTTGGCTGACGCTGTTACCCAGAGCAGCTTACAGTGAGCAGGTCGGGCTCAGCGTCTCGTCCAGGACGGATGATGGACATGCTGGCTGCTTCAGGGATCAGGAGTTTTAGTTGTACCAACATGTCTTGGAGGCAGAAGTAATCTCATTGGTTGAGTTAAACCTCAGTGGGCGGAGCCAAAGATCCAGTTTTTCAGAATGCAAGTTAGCTAACTGGCAAGGAACTCTGCTCAAAATATGAATCAAAAATATAAACAGCAATGATTTGTTTTTTCATTCATTCATTCATTCATTCATTCATGACCGTGACATCCATGATGTTGGAAGGTCAGCAGGCTAGCTAACTAGCTAACCTAGATAGCTATAGACTAGTGTGGCTAGTTTGAACTTGGAAGGTCAGCTAGCCTAACTAGCTAACCTAGATAGCTATAGGCTAGTATGGCTAGTTTGAACTCGGAAGGTCAGCTAGCCTAACTAGCTAACCTAGATAGCTATAGGCTAGTATGGCTAGTTTGAACTTGGAAGGTCAGCTAGCCTAACTAGCTAACCTAGATAACTTGTATGACTAGATTGCATTTTATTCAGTTTGTCTTCATATTATTAACTCAAACCAGGAGATTATTTCTGACTCCAGAGCAGCTCTGCCTCTGAGAAATGTAACTAAAACAACAATCTGCTGCTTTTTGGTTAAAGGATGGTCTATCACTCATTATTATGTCACATTATGTCTGTCTGTCTGTCATCATTCTGTCTGTCTGTCATGCTGTCTGTTTGCCTCATAATCCTTCCAGGGAGAAAAGGCAGAGTGTATTAAATTGTTCTCCAAACAACCTTTGCCCATAATTTAATCATCTATATTAATCTGTAATACATCTAATTAAGCCCATAATGAAAGTCATGTCGGTGTTTGAACCGGGCATGTACCATGAGCCACCAGGGCAACGTGTGGTCCATGCCCAATGAGGAGGACGTGATGGGATGCAAGAGCTGAGAGCTCCCGTTGAGAGGGAAGCTACAGTACTGCAGTACATATGTATTACTGCGAGTGTGTTTTCAGTTAGCAGTACAGGCGAACACAACCAGCTAGCCATGAAGCGACCCAACACTCCTCCACCCCAATCTTCAGCCATCCAAGGGGAGTTTGTGTAGATCCTGTTGCTTGTAGCGTACGCCTGGCGGTGCTTTTGATTTGATTCATTATGATCCAGTTGCCCATATGGACTAACAAGACACATTCCCACAATACACTGCAATTTGTGAATTCTGATCAAACTCAGGTATCATAAATTCAAAGTGCATTGCTGTTTTTCAGCTGTTTGATTTTTTAACCTCTTTTCTAGGTTCCTGATAGGGATGGGGAAGTCACAGTGACTGGCAGGATATTTCGTGATATTGATTCCCAAGCGAGGGTTTTGTCTTCCTACCTGCCTACATGGACGTTTGACTGCACCAGTAAAAAAACAAAAAACAAAAGAAGGTCAAAAGAAATAATATACATTTTTCATAGAAATACAATCTGTCACCCTACCCAATGCCTTTTTGTGTATTAAATCAGGTCCTGTGTTAAAACCCCTTACAGAGCGGAGTCCTCGACTGGGTCAAGGTTGTGCTGAAACACAATAGGGAAGGCGGTGCTGTTAAAGAGAAGTGATCGGACACATGAGGAGAGTAAAATGAGACAGTGATGTGGCTAAAGAGTTTCATTCCAAAATGAGATACTCATCATTTGAAAAAAGGATGAAAGACAATACAAACTTAAAATATCTCCAAACTTTCATCACAAGCACCAGTACCTGCTGGGACGCCACAACTACTCTTGAGCCTTCTGGAGGCGCTGTGGGCATAACCCTCAACAAATAACAGAGGGAACAGTTTCATTGGATCCCGTGTATCGGCAAATACTACCTTGAGATGCGTTGTGATCAATAAGCGCTTCTATTGTAATGTAGCTGATGGATGTGTGTCCTGAGGCCTACACTAACCTGAATGAGGTCAGACTCCTCTTTAGTAACGTCCTACACACAGCATGAAAAACAAACATTATACATAGATTAAGTTAAGGGCTTTTATTATGGTATTCCTTGCCTGTGTATGTGTGGTGTTGCCCTGGGGGGTTCTGGGTAGCCAGGGGGAGGACCAGGTATGTCTCTGCTCTCTTTTCCTGTTTCTGCCTGCATGTGATGCTGATGTGGCTAAGAGACTGAAGGGTTTCTTTGATTTGATTGGCTCGTGGTCAGAGAGAGTGTACGGTGGCCAGCAGGGACAAAGTTGGAGAACAGGCAAAGACCAAAGACTCCCCACCCTGGTTTCTCCTCCCTGACCTCCCTTTACCTTCTCATCTTCTCTCTCTCTCTCCCTCCCTCTGTCTCTGATTCTCTCTCCTTTTGTTTCTTGTTTCTTTGTTGTAATTCGGCTTTAATCCTTTAAGGATGCAACGTTAACGTAGAAGGTCTTACTAAAAGGCCTTACTTCGACCTTTCCCACCGGGGGAACTAACCCCGAAAAAGGTTCCTATTGGATCCTAGACCCCCAAAACGTTCCTGCTGGCGAAGTGGTACATTTTAAGGGGACCAGGAACCTTTGGGGCGGAGCTGCAGTACTGAACAACGCTGATTGGTCAATGCACGAGGTTCAGGCACTGATCTGTATTTTTTGATTCGAGGAGATACAGGAGTGATGGAGGCCTCCTCCCAGAATGACACAGTAGCATAATGTCCCCGGTACTTCGGTGCGGTGGGAAAGAAACCTGGAACTCTTTTGGGGAACTAAAAAGGTTCCTGCTGAGAAGGTTCCTGCTCAAAAAAGTACCCAAACGGTTTCAGGTTCCTGCGGTGGAAAGCGACCAAGAGACTCAGGCAAGCATGCAACTAGCAGTAAGCTAGTTTTCTGCTGGTTATTTTGCTGCTGGTAGCTTTGCCCCACTCACTATAGTGTCCAATCACACCACATCACCATGCCGGCTCATCTTTACTGATTTGAGGAGGCCAGTGACTCATGGGAGGATATTTTCAGTGTTTTAAATCATGTAGAAGTCAAACAGCACTCTGGTCTGATATGTAGGAGTTCTAGCAGCTTGGTTGAAATGTCTCCTCTGTCCTGCGTTGTGCTGCCACCTATTGGTCCTTACCAGGTACTACAAAGCCAAACCACAGCACTAAATATCAGTCTGATGGATGGATGGATGATGGATGATGGATGGATGATGGATGATGGATGGATGGATGTTGTTATACAGATTATTATACCTATTACATCTGTCCTTTTTCTTCCTTCCTTTTTCTTTCTTCCTCTTTCCTCCCATTGGGATTATACCATACACATTGCTGTGTGTGTGTGTGTGTGTGTGAGTGTGTGTGTGTGTTTGCGCTGTACAGTTAAGATGTAAGACAACACACACACACACACACACACACACACACACACGTTGGCGGCTGGTGAGATCTATTCCTAGTTGCCAGTGATGAGCTGATCCATCTTCATCACGCTCTCCTCCGGCTGGCAGACACACCTTCCTCATCCTCATTTATGTCCATATGGGGTTCTATCACACACACACACACACACACACACACACACACACATACTCTGTATCAGTTTCCTATACTATATCACTATCCACACATGCATTCACATGTTGTCTCAGCAATTATCTGTCTGACACAAGGGGGCGATGTTGACCTGCTTGGCAAAATGTGTGACGATAACATACTGCAGAGGTTACCCATCATCATCACCATCATCATCATCATCATCATCATCATCATCATCACCATCAAATACAACATGCAGATTACAGTTGATATATAGTACACATACAGTATTTAATCCCACTCATGCTTTCTCTAGCCTTGTCCCTGCCTGTCACCCAGGGGTGCTGCGTCGTCTTCATCATCACAACCATCAGCTTCATCAGCAGCATCAGGGTCATTATCCTTTACCACCGTTAGCAGCATCATTAGATCAGATGCTTCAAACTAAATGCCGTTCTGCTCAGCGCTTCTTTTTTATTTCTTTGCAGCCCTTCAGACCCGAGATGTCGTAACGCCGGCGATCTGTGAAATGAGGCTCATTCTCCTGCACTCTACATCAGCACGCCAGATAAATACCTCATATGTACACGTCTTTCTCTAGAATACATCGAGAATCTGCCGTCAGACGGGAGAGGAGGAGGAGGAGAGGACGAGACGTTTCGGGGAGAGATTTTGATGGTTGCCGTCATCTCCATGCAGGACAGAAAGAAGAGAGGCAGTGAAATAAAGTGAAATAAAGTGAAATAAAGTGAGGGAGAGCAGACACACACACACACACACACACACACACACACACACACACACACACACTCAGTTTCACCATGAAGACACAAACTGTTCAAACAGGGAGACTGGAGTCACACAGATGGCCAGACACACACAGAGGGTCAATTATGAAGCTGTGGAGGAGGAGGAGGCTCTGGAGTCTGCTGTCAGGAACAACACACTGTGTGGCCTACGATGTTGGTGTGAGGATACTGTGTGTGTGTGTGTGTGTGTGTGTGTGTGTGCAAATGTGTGATAGACAGATGAGTAGGAGGAGAGAAATGACCAAAGCAAAAAAAGAGATTGCGCCAGGGCACGAAGGGAGGTTTCAAAAATTGGCAGCGGCGGAGAGACTTTGGTGTACGTGACAACAGTAAAAAGAGGTTACGGGAGATTTACAGTAAAATCTGTTTTCCTGGATTACAGTAAGCCTGCCGAACTGTTTATTTAGTGTGTTTGTGTGTGTGTGTGTGTGTGTGTGTGGAGTGATAGAGCTGGTGGGGATTTTAAAGCAAGATAAAAGGTCAAGTTGTGACGAGAGATGAAACAATACAAGGGAGGCAGAATGACCAGCCAAGAAAATCCAGGAATGTTATCAGGAACGTTATCAGGAATGTTATCAGGAATGTTATCAGGAATGTTATCAGGGTTCGACGGAAACACACGGAGCATTTTAAACATTTTATCACTTTATCACTGTCACATTAATAATAGATAAACATGTTGGACGTTTTTTCCTTCATCCGTTCTCTCCTTCCACTATCCGCCTTTGTGAGAAACTCTGAAGAACAGCGCCCTCTTCCTGTTTTGTGCCGTAAAGCAATCCAGCAGATTTCCCTCCAAATCGACCCGGTGGACACAAGGTAGAATACAGAGTAGAGGCTGGTAGTATTAGTAATATTAGTAATCAATATTTACAGTAAAAGTTCAGCGAGAGGAAAATATTTTGAATCTGAGAATGCTAAACTTTATCTAACGTTAGTGAGCAAGCTATTTATGTTAGCCTCATCACACACACACACACACACACACACACCCCTCCACCAGAGCACGTAGAAAACACTAGTATGTTTGTATGTAGTATTTATGGTTTCTACCACCATGTTATTGTGGTTTGACGTCGGAGGCGGAGGCTGCCGACCTTGTGTTGTGTTTACTGTAACAGGGAGTCAACCGAGGCCGCCCACTGGTTCGCTAGCGGCTAGGTGGCTAATGTGAGTTTCCACAGACAAGAGGGGACACGTCTCACAGCGACTACATGGGTTTGAAAATCACCTGGCAGGACTCTCTGTTACAGGAGCAATCAAACGTTGTTGTTGAAATATTGGAATAAGTGTGTAATCATGAAGGAAGTGGAGGAATAAATGTTGTTTCCTCCTATCAGCAATCTGTAACGTATTAGAGCAGGCAGAGCGTTGATGTGGTAATCATTGATCTGTCAGGAAAACACATGGAGGCTGAATGGAAGAGAGACAGAAACCATCCGTCCATCATCCATCAGACGTTGAGAGACAAAACAGAGACAAATATGGAGACAAAGTACACACACACACACACACACACACACACACACACCCTCACATCAACAGGATCCCCAGTATAAACTGTCTGTCCAATCTACTGACGAACAGGAACACACCATCACACCAACACTATCTGTCCCAAGTAAACATGCAGAATGTCTTTCTCTCTGTCACACACACACACACACACACACACACACACACATACACACACACACACACGCACACACATACACACACACACACACGCACACACACACACACACACACACTGGACAGTGCTCAGACGTGGGTGTGTCGGTCTCCTGTCCAGTGCAACAGAGAATAGACCATTGTTAACCTTGAATGACAGAGAAAGGAAAACAATTAGGAAAAGTCCCTCCAAACACACACACACACACACACACACACACACACACACACACACACACACACACACACACACAATGGCTGTATGACTATGATAAAGTCGGCTACAGTGGAAAGGGTTGCTCATGGAGTTTAGTAGAATAGGAGAGAATTAGCTGTGGATTTCATTGTCCTTGTGAAGGTCTCTCCCTCCCTCACTCTCTCACTCTCTCTCTCTCTCTCTCCCTCTAACTCTCTCTCTCTCTCCCTCTAACTCTCTCTCTCTCTCTCTCTCTCCCTCTCTCTCTCTCACATCCATCATTCTTATCACATTCCCATTTTGTGTTCATCCTGCTCTCTTGTCTGTCTCCTTGTCGCCACCCGACTCTCCGTTTAAATCCCATTATCTATCTGCCCTTCCTCCTCTTGTCCTCCTCCTCCTCCTCCTCTTCTTCTTCTGCTGTATTGGCATCTTAAACAAAGGGAAAAATGAAAGCCTTTGTGCCTCGGCGGCTCGTGTTTGATGTCAGAGCGGAAGCCTTTTCATGGCGGTCCAAGCGGTAATCAGGGGTTGTCCGTGCCCTTGATGGGCCTTAAACTACTGAGGCGAACACCTCCATGCTGCTGGGGGGGGCGGGGCTCCGGGATCCGCGGGCCCCCTGGGGTTTGGGCTCTGCGGTTTGCCTTCCAGTAACACAGCTGAAGGGACGGTCTTATCGCTTTAAATCCATTTTTCTTTCATGGGACTAGCAGAGTGCCCTTTGGTGTGCCATGCTAGATAATAATAATAATGTGGTCTAATGCGCTGGGACAGAGCCGGAGTCAGGTACAAAAAGCTTTCAGATGCTGAAGCAACAATAAATGGAAGATAAGAAGCTTAATTGTGAGAATTAAAAGCAAAATTAAAAGGGAATGAAAAAAGAAACAACGGGGAGTCAAATATTGAAAATGAACCAACATCCAAAGCTGTTCCTGCCAGACTATAAGCTCCTCAGGGACATGCTGGGTCTGATCATGGTTAGTCTGATCCTCTAGTTAGATAACTATCATGACATGCTGGGTCTGATCATGGTTAGTCTGGTCCTCCAGTTAGATAACTAGCCTGACATGCTGGGTCTGATCATGGTTAGTCTGGTCCTCCACTTAGATAACTATCGTGACATGCTGGGTCTGATCATGGTTAGTCTGGTCCTCCAGTTAGATAACTATCATGACATGCTGGGTATGATCATGGTTAGTCTGGTCCTCCAGTTAGATAACTAGCCTGACATGCTGGGTCTGATCATGGTTAGTCTGGTCCTCCAGTTAGATAACTATCGTGACATGCTGGGTCCGATCATGGTTAGTCCTCTAGTTAGATAACTATCATGACATGCTGGGTTTGATCATGGTTGGTCTGGTCCTCTAGTTAGATAACTATCGTGACATGCTGGGTCTGATCATGGTTAGTCTGGTCCTCCAGTTAGATAACTATCGTGACATGCTGGGTCTGATCATGGTTAGTCCTCTAGTTAGATAACTATCATGACATGCTGGGTCTGATCATGGTTAGTCTGGTCCTCCAGTTAGATAACTATCGTGACATGCTGGGTCTGATCATGGTTAGTCCTCTAGTTAGATAACTATCATGACATGCTGCGTCTGATCATGGTTAGTCTGGTCCTCCAGTTAGATAACTATCGTGACATGCTGGGTCTGATCATGGTTAGTCTGGTCCTCCAGTTAGATAACTATCGTGACATGCTGGGTCTGATCATGGTTAGTCTGGTCCTCCAGTTAGATAACTATCGTGACATGCTGGGTCTGATCATGGTTAGTCTGGTCCTCTAGTTAGATAACTATCGTGACATGCTGGGTCTGATCATGGTTAGTCTGGTCCTCTAGTTAGATAACTATCGTGACATGCTGGGTCTGATCATGGTTAGTCTGGTCCTCCAGTTAGATAACTATCGTGACATGCTGGGTCTGATCATGGTTAGTCTGGTCCTCCAGTTAGATAACTATCGTGACATGCTGGGTCTGATCATGGTTAGTCTGGTCCTCCAGTTAGATAACTATCGTGACATGCTGGGTCTGATCATGGTTAGTCTGGTCCTCTAGTTAGATAACTATCGTGACATGCTGGGTCTGATCATGGTTAGTCTGGTCCTCTAGTTAGATAACTATCGTGACATGCTGGGTCTGATCATGGTTAGTCTGGTCCTCCAGTTAGATAACTATCGTGACATGCTGGGTCTGATCATGGTTAGTCTGGTCCTCCAGTTAGATAACTATCGTGACATGCTGGGTCTGATCATGGTTAGTCTGGTCCTCTAGTTAGATAACTATCGTGACATGCTAGGTCTGATCATGGTTAGTCTGGTCCTCTAGTTAGATAACTATCGTGACATGCTGGGTCTGATCATGGTTAGTCTGGTCCTCCAGTTCGATAACTATCGTGACATGCTGGGTCCGATCATGGTTAGTCTGGTCCTCCAGTTAGATAACTATCGTGACATGCTGGGTCCGATCATGGTTAGTCTGGTCCTCCAGTTAGATAACTATCGTGACATGCTGGGTCCGATCATGGTTAGTCTGGTCCTCCAGTTAGATAACTATCGTGACATGCTGGGTCCGATCATGGTTAGTCTGGTCCTCCAGTTAGATAACTATCGTGACATGCTGGGTCCGATCATGGTTAGTCTGGTCCTCCACTTAGATAACTATCGTGACATGCTGGGTCCGATCATGGTTAGTCTGGTCCTCCAGTTAGATAACTATCATGACATGCTGGGTCCGATCATGGTTAGTCTGGTCCTCCAGTTAGATAACTATCTCTCAGTACCTTCATCATCATGTTGAGGTCTGAATCTGGTCTACCAAGAATCAAGTCTCCATCTAGTTCCTAGAAATGAAACGGCTGAAACTGAATTACCTGTGGACCCTCAGGAGAGACCAACTTCCTGCTTTTTACTTTTACCAACATGGTGAGACGTTCTGCTTAGTGACGTTTGTCTGAAGGTACAGGAGCTGATGTGGGGAGTCATGGATGTGCAGTCTGACAGTACTGACTCCTGATGGT
>JAXDDX010000071.1:1835000-1840000 GCA_034670405.1 Hoplostethus atlanticus | reverse complement strand
ACACCACACGTTAGGAAAGTAAACGGACACTCAAAGTACTACAGTAAGACTACATGGCTATATACATATACCGGATTAGAGAGAGGAAGAGTAGGGAGAGCGGTAGGTAGGGATATGAGAGAGAGTTGGAGTTGGACTCGGAGCGCATGACTTGAGAGAGGGGAGGTTAAGAGATGTGCGAAAGACAGCAGCTTAATGGGAAAGAGAAAAAAAACACAGGAGGCTGTAAGAAAGTAGGAGCACCGACACACGACACACACAAACGAAGACACACGCAGCACGCGTCCTATAAGAAAGTATGACGGGTCTGAGACACAGAAGACTGGTAGTGAGAAACACCGGATTAGAGAGAGGAGAGGAGGGAGAGGAGGGGAGAGGCGAGGGGGGGGAGGGAAAACGGGGGATAGAGGAGAGGAGTTGATGAAAGAGACAAGGGAAGAGCTAAGACAGGAGAGAGTGAGGGGAGTGGAGAGAGAGAGCGAGAGGTACAAAGAGAGGGAACGAGAGAAAGGAGGGAGGAAGATGAGATGAGAGAGAGAGAGATGAGAGAGGGGGGAGAGAGAGAGAGAGAGAGAGAGCAGTGTCATCACAGATTGAGAGAGTCGGGTGAAGAAGAGAGAGAGAACTGATTACAACAGCTAAGCGTGAACGATAGAGGGGAGGGAGGGAGGGAGGGAGGGAGGAGGGGCGGGGGGGGTGAGGGAAACCGGGGGAGTCAGAGGAGAGGAGTTGATTAAAAACAAGGGAAGTACTATATGTCTCACAGGCTTCAGAGTTAGTTGAGTCTTGACTAGAGATGAACCGCTGACCCGGTTAACAACCACTAACTGACCCACACAACAATAGAACAAGACAATAGAGTGACAGTAAAGTCTGCTTGATGTTGAGGGAATGTTTCCTGATAGGGAGCGCAGCGTGACGTCATGTGATGGATTCAGGTTGTTGTCTTCTGGACGATGGCTGAACCTCTCTCCTCACCTTCATCACCTTCACCTCCCTCTCCTCTTCAGGTGTGCTCAACACAGCGCATGCATCTTGAAGAAGTCGTCTCACTTCCTGTTTCAATCTTTGATGAAGGGTCTAGAAGCGAACTGACCCGTCCACGTTTCCTGTTTCTGTGTTTATGATCGTGATTTTATTTGATGCCTTGTTGTTTTATGTTGTCTGTCTATTGACCCGTCTGAGGTCATTCCTGGTTCTGGTTAAATAAATAAAGGTTTATTTATTTATATTTTTCAATAAATAACAACATTAATAACACTGTTCCCAGGTTGGATCGTCCTGAGATCAGTGAGCAGGTTTATATTTTCTATATGTTGTTGTGTGTTTATCATCTAACCTCGTGAAGCGTTCCCAACATGTTCCTGTAATATCAGGAACATGTTGGGTTATGTTGGGTTATTTAGTCACTGAAACCTGTCAATGGAGAGTGTTCTTCATGAGAAGTGTGTGTGTGTGTGTGTGTGTGTGTGTGTGTGTGCAGGTTTTGGGGATGTGAGTACATGCAGTGTGTTGCAACGGCAGGGCCACATCCCCCTCGAAACCGGAGACACATTTAGAACTTCCTCTTTCCACGCCGCTTCCCTCATGTGGTCACGGTGGAGACGGATGGTGTGATGGAGGAGAGAGGGAACGAGGAGGGAGGGAAGGAGAGAGAGGGAGGATGTGAGAGGAGGAAAGGGAGAAGAAACAGAGGAATGTGTACTTCTCCTTTCATTTCTGTAAACAACTCTGGATAGCGGGAAACTACAGAGTACCTAGTTACAGTAACCAAGGAGACAAATAAAAAGCTGTCCTGGTGATCTGGTGATCTGGTGATCTGGTGGTCATCACCAGCCTGAAGTCCTGGGACAAACAAACAGTTTCACTCACATGGCTGTATGGATGTACTCACTATGATACAAGAGATCAGGTAACTTAGGTAACCTCTGCGGAATGGTTATGTTAGACCTGCAAAAGGCGTTCGACACGGTAGATCATAGCATTTTAATTTACAAATTAAAAGCTCTGGGTTTTAATGGCCTTTAGGTGGGTTAAATCCTATCTTACAGATAGACACCAAAGGGTAGATGTCAATGGGACGTTATCCAGACCAAAACCTATTACTTGTGGTGTCCCGCAGGGGAGTGTTTTAGGACCATTATTGTTTTTATTATATATCAATGACCTTAATTCAGCTTGTTCATGTGATATATTTTTATACGCTGATGATGCTGCATTATTAGTATCCCACAAAGAAAAAGTAGTTGTGGAAGATACCTTGAGCAAAGAGGTTCAAAAGGTTGCGAGGTGGCTCTCGGATAACAAACGTTCCCTTCATTTAGAAAAGACAGAGGCGATCCTTTTAGGGTCATGAATTAAATTGGGAAAGTCACCTAATTTCATAGTAAAGATTGGTCAGACATCAATCTCTTCTCCGTAAATTACCTTGGATGTGTTCTGAATAATATTTTATCAGGGGAAGACGTGGCTTTAAAAGCTCTTAACAAAATTACTAATAAAACTAAATTCCTGGCAAGAAAAGCTGAATTGTTGGATATTCCAACCTTAAAAATTGGTGTTATGCCACTTTGATTATGCTTTTTACATTACAATTTTATAAAATCTTATATGGAGTCTGTTATTATGATCAGCCTATCATGTATGTTTTAATTTGATCTCTCTATCTATCTATCTATCTATCTGTCTATCTATCTATCTATCTATCTATCTATCTATCTATCTATCTATCTATCTATCTATCTATCTATCTATCTATCTATCTATGTATCTATCTATCTGTCTATCTATCTATCTATCTATCTATCTATCTATCTATCTATCATCTATCTATCTATATCTATCTATCTATCTATCTATCTATCTATCTATCTATCTATCTATCTATCTATCTATCTATCTATCTATCTATCTATCTATCTATCAAAACCAGCTTGAATTTTGTTATTTTCTATGTTATCGTTGCAATTAGACTTTTAGACTTTTAGACTTTTAGACTTTTAGACGTTTAGAAGTTTATATTTTCACTGCATCTTCATGGTTGAACGTCGTGAAGCGTTTAACCTGCTCAACGTGTTTGTTCTGCCCCTCGTCTTCTTCCAGGTGACCTCTGACCTCTGACCTCCACTTCAGACGTCCTGGAACGTCTCCTCCTCCTGCTGGGAAGACCAGAAAACCCCTTCTCTCTCTCTCTCTCTCTCTCTCTCTCTCTCTCTCTCTCTCTCTCTCTCTCGCTCTCTCTCTCTCTCTCTCTCTCGCTCTCTCTCTGTCTCTCTCTGTCTCTCTCTCTCTCTCGCTCTCTCTCTGTCTCTCTCTGTCTCTCTCTCTCTCTCTCTCTCTCTGTCTCTCTCTCTCTCTCTCTCTCGCTCTCTCTCTGTCTCTCTCTGTCTCTCTCTGTCTCTCTCTCTCTGTCTCTCTCTCTCTGTCTCTCTCTGTCTCTCTCTCTCTGTCTCTCTCTCTCTCTCTCTCTCTGTCTCTCTCTGTCTCTCTCTCTCTCTCTCTCTCTCTCTCTCTCTCTGTCTCTCTCTCTCTGTCTCTCTCTCTCTCTCTCTCTGTAATAGTGTCAGTACAGCAGAGTTTTAGTGAAGTAACAGCGAGGAAGTGTAACTGGGAGAGAAGAATGACAGTAATATGACTTCAGTTCCCTGTAAGATAATAACAGGAAGAAAAGTTCCTCCATGTTGGATGTGGAAGGAGAACGCTGAGTGTGTGTGTGTGTGTGTGTGTGTGTGTGTGTGTGTGTGTGTGTGTGTGTGTGTGTGTGTGTACAGAAGGGAGATGAAGAACTTAAAGACTTCATACAAACACAGGGTCTTGATTTGTGACGAACGAGCGTGTGCACGTGAGCGTGCATGTGAGTGTCCTGAGACAGACGGTGGGGAGACAGAGACTCAGACGAAACCACCAGCCCTACAAACACACTCTCACTACACCACAACACTATTGTGGCAGGAGACAGGGTGTGTGTGTGTGTGTGTGTGTGTGTGTGTGTGTGTGTGTGTGTTGTCACTGAGGTGTGGTGGTCATTTGGGTTTCCTCCAGAGAGCGAAACAAACAGAGCCAGGGAGATTCACTTCCCCCTCGGGAAAGACAGACAGATAATATTGACACAGTCTGTCACAATGAGAGACAGAGAGGGAGACAGGGGGGGAGACAGGGAGAGAGACAGGGAGGGAGACAGGGAGAGAGACAGGGAGCGAGACAGGGAGGGAGACAGGGAGGAGACAGGGAGGGAGACAGGGAGAGAGACGGGGAGGGAGTCGGGGAGAGAGACAGGGAGGAGACGGGGAGAGAGACGGGGAGAGAGACGGGGAGGGAGACGGGGAGAGAGACGGGGAGGGAGACGGGGAGAGAGACGGGGAGGGAGACGGGGAGGGAGACGGGGAGAGAGACGGGGAGGGAGACGGGGAGAGAGACGGGGAGGGAGACGGGGAGGGAGACGGGGAGAGAGACGGGGAGGGAGACGGGGAGAGAGACAAGGAGGGAGACGGGGAGAGAGACGGGGAGAGAGACAGGGAGAGAGACAGGGAGAGAGACGGGGAGGGAGACGGGGAGAGAGACGGGGAGGGAGACGGGGAGAGAGACGGGGAGGGAGACGGGGAGAGAGACGGGGAGGGAGACGGGGAGGGAGACGGGGAGAGAGACGGGGAGGGAGACGGGGAGAGAGACGGGGAGGGAGACGGGGAGGGAGACGGGGAGAGAGACGGGGAGGGAGACGGGGAGAGAGACAGGGAGGGAGTCGGGGAGAGAGACAGGGAGAGAGACAGGGAGGGATACAGGGAGGAGACAGGGAGAGAGACAGGGAGAGAGACGGAGGGAGACAGGGAGGGAGACAGGGAGGAGACAGGGAGGAGACGGGGAGGGAGTCGGGGAGAGAGACGGGGAGGGAGACGGGGAGGGAGACGGGGAGAGAGACGGGGAGGGAGACGGGGAGAGAGACGGGGAGAGAGACAGGGAGGAGACAGGGAGGGAGACAGGGAGAGAGACAGGGAGGGAGACAG
>JAXDDX010000071.1:1827500-1830000 GCA_034670405.1 Hoplostethus atlanticus | reverse complement strand
CGCCACCCTCGGACCGATTGGTGTCATTTTGAAAATGTTGCCCGGCAGTAGTGAGATGCATAATTCCCTCAGGTTTCATCAAAATCCTGTCATTAGTGTCCAAGGTACCACACACACACACACACACACGCACACGCACACGCACACGCACACACACACACACACATACACACACACACACACACACACACACACACACACACACACACATACACAGTTTTCCAGTACCTGTTTTGAATGTGGTAGGCTTTGGTCTATGCTGAGGATGATGATGATGGTCGGCAGGGTGAGGATGATGATGATGTCGGTCCGGTTCCCTCTGTACATCCTCTAGAAGCTTCTCTGTGAAAGGCCGCTCCCCATTGGTCAGTTCAGAGTCCTTTTTCTGATTGGCCAGCTCTGCGGCTGCGTCCCCGCTATTGGCCGACCCAGTTTCCTCCCTCCCTTCTTTCTGATTGGCTGCTTCAGTCTGTGTCTGTTTGTGATTTGTGACCTCTGTATCTTTTCGGCTCCTGTCACTGGTCGCTGCTACGGCTGAGTCGATCTGATTGGTGGGTGCGGGGGGACTGGGTTTCTGTTCTGACTTCTGATTGGGCGGCTGCGTTGGGTTGCCGGGCGTGGAGGCGCTGTCCGACTGGGGAGCGTTGAGTCTGTACTGCGTCCTCAGCTCCTGGTCCTCCGCTGGGCCGTGGTGGTACTGGTACGGCTGCTGTGGATGATGCTGCTGGTGATACTGGTACTGCTGCTGGTACTGCTGCTGCTGGTGCTGCTGCTGCTGGTGCTGCCTCTGGGCGTGGTCGGGGTGATGCCCCTCCCCGGCGCCTGTGTGACGCACCGTGCACGCTGCCTTCCTCCCTGCTCCCGTCGTACCCGCTCCCGTGCCCGGGCACCGGCTGGGCACCTCCATTGGCGCCCTGCTCCGCCCTCGCCTCCGACGGCCAGCTGGCGGCCGGCCCGTGCGCCCCGACGACCGGGTGCGCGGGCGCCTGGTGCACCCTGGGCTGCGTCCAGTGCGCCAGCTGGGTGTACCTGCCCTGCGGCCACGGCCTCGCCTCCGGCTCGCGCGGCTCCTCCGGGTGGTAGCGCTGCTGGTTGTGCTTCAGGTCGTCGTGGCGATGGAGGTCGGCCTTGGAGGCGTGGGTCTTGGGCGGGGCGGGGGTGGACGGCCCGGGGCAGGGGCAAGGGCATGTGGGGGGACGGGGGAGGCTGCTGCGGGGGAGGCGGAGGAAGGTTGGGGCTGGCCTGGGCGGGGGGACGAGGGATGGGGACGGACGACGAGGAGGAGGAAGAGGAGGGAGGTTGGCACCTGCAGCTGACGTGGTCCTCCACTGGGATGATGGCTTTGTCATAGTGGGCGTTCTTGTTTATGTACTGGATCTTTATCACCTGGTAGAGAGACAGAGAGAGAGAGAGAGAGAGAGAGAGAGAGAGAGACACAGAGAGAGAGAGAGAGAGAGAGAGAGTAAGATAGAGAAAACTTCCCAGACAAAACAACCTATGGGGTCCATAGGTTGTTTTGTCTTTTTGATGTGTGTGAGGTCATGACTGAGGTCATCACTGAGGTCATCACTGAGGTCATCACTGAGGTCATGCATGCCGTGTGTACCTGCAGGTATCTGGTGCTGGTGACGGTGGCGACACACTGCAGCAGCCGGCTGTTGCAGCAGCCCGAGCAGCGCTGCACCTCCACGCAGGGCGGCCACAGCAGGAAGTTGGCGTTGCGGCGGTCCAGCATGGCCCTCGTCACCTCCATCACCTCCGTCCGGATTTTGCACACCGCCTGCAGGGCCGGCTGCGCCTCCACTGGAGGAGGAGAGGGGAGAAGGAGATGGAGGGTTGATACAGTGCAAGAAAAGGAGGATTGCGGTGGGGAATGTTGAGCTTGGGGAGCGAGGAGAGACCGGCAAAACAAGACCACTCACCGAGACTCCTGGCGTACCGGCCGTGGGTGTGGTTTGTCAGGACATCATGCTCATCTTCTTCTTCTACAACAAGAAGAGGCAGAAAGGGAGGATGGAGGAGAGAGAGATAGAGGGAGAGAGAAGGAGAGAATAGAGGGTTAAGTCAACATGCCGAGACGCCGGCAACAAGCGAGCGAGCTCTCGGTGATGACAGCCGTTTGTAAAACACGCTGAGCGCCGAGGCGGTTTCAGCCCTGGCTCATTGTTCACGGCTCACAGGAAGACATTTTTTTTCCCTCCACTAAAACAATTACGTCTATTTTCTGCCGCAATTTGTCTCAGGGCTGTCGAGGATAATGTTGAGGAGAGATATGAGCTGTTAAATATAGCTGGGTGTGTGTGTGTGTGTGTGTGTGTGTGTGTGTGTGTGTGTGTGTTCGTGCGCTCACATATGTCGTCATTTCATAGCCCCCTAGCGCTAATTATATCCCTGGTGTAGATTGCTTTTGGTCAGTGTGTGTGTGTGTGTGTGTGTGTGTGTGTGTGTGTGTGTGTGTGTGTGTGTGTGTGTGTGTATGTGTGTGTGTGTGTGTGTGTGT
>JAXDDX010000071.1:1815000-1820000 GCA_034670405.1 Hoplostethus atlanticus | reverse complement strand
TCTCTCTCTCTCTCTCTCTCTCTCTCTGTCTCTCTCTCTCTCTCACACACACACACACACACACACCGAGGTCTCTCCTCCTTAACCAAGGGTGTAGTGGAGGTTGACTGGGTAGAGTTTACCTCTTTAGGCTGCCATAAATCTTCATGAGGTAAATTCATACAACACAGTATCGAACTGATGCATGATGGGTAAAAGAGCATAGCTGAATGGGTTGATTCCCCCTGTGATGATCACCCAGGACAACCTTTATATTCACCATCATCACTATGTGTTTATAATCTCATATCACTAATAATCTGTCATCTGAGAGTATAATCGATCATTTGTTGATAATGGTGGTTGTTGTCCTCGTGATGATCACCGACTGGAGGTCACGGCTGACCAACCTCTACATCACCGGTCTTACCTCAGCGCGGCCGAGCCGCAGACAGGCCGCGGAGAGCGCAGCCAGCAGCAGCAGGACCCAGGACCTCATGTTGCCGCCCAGCCTGAGGAGCCGCACGCGACCGGCTGGGCATTTAGCACCTCGGCGTCCAATCCCCCGGTCGCACCGAGCCTCGTCCCGGTGTTGTGTGCTGGTCGGTTGTGTAAGGCTCTGTTAAATATCCCCAAGTGTGTCACTGCGTAAGAGCTGCTGTCCAAATGTTTGTTCACGGTGACTCACGCGCAGGCTAGACGGCCGTCCATTCCCCAGTATTGAAAAGTCACAAAAGGAGACGTCAAGGGTAACGTACTGGAGGACAGGTGCGTAACAGAGCTGGGTCGGATTTGACGGGCTACGCGGTCTACAGCAGCACAGATCCGCCCGTGTCTTCACACCGCATTGCAAGAGAGCGCGTGCAGCCCCGTGAACGGTCCGAGCATGTCTCCTAATACTGGTTTAAAAAACGATTAGTCGACATGTGCCAAAGTGCATGGTGCGTCCGTCCCCCTTCGCTGTTGCAGGTTAAAATCCCAAAACAATCCAGAGGTCGAGCTCTCATTCAAAAATCGCCTTTATTCTCATTATAATAACACTCAGCGTTAACACGCGCCTTCAGTGAAACCCCGTATCTCCAAACATCCGTGCGTAAAAGTTGGTTTTCCTTGGAATTGCTCTTCGTGCGTAATTCTCTGGACGCCTGGCTGCAAAAGTCAGATTATACTCATCCCAGCGCGATTTACAGACCTGCAAATGTCTATCCTATCTAACTGGCTCTCTCGTGTATAGTGCCCCTCTCTCTCTCGCGCTCTCTCTCTCTCTCGCGCGCTCTCTCTCTCTCTCTCTCTCCTCGGTGTTTCTCCGTTAACCGGCTCTGCAGGATCAGGTTGTTCTCGCCTCCGCGCCTCTCCTCTCTGGTTGCGTCTTGGACGGTGAGCAGCTTTTCCAAATAGAAACGGGGCCTCCCTCCTCAAGTTTGCTGCGTCAAGCCAACCAGAGGTAACCAGAATAAGACCGGAAAGTAGGCGATTTTTGCCTTCAAAATAAAAGCACCGGATTAGATTCGGATTACATGAGATATTCATGATCCCTGTGGGGAAATTGGGTCGCTGCAGCAGCAGCAGAAAGGAGGATACAGTAGATAACCAACTGGACATACTGAAAGAGTTTTGGAAATAAAAAGTCAAAATAAACAAAAATAACAATAAACACAATAATAAAAGGGTTGTGCCACAGAAACGGATTAAAACGGATTTAGTAACATCATAGTCACTGTTTTGTGATTGAATGTTTCTTTGGGTGTCTTGGCAGCCCTGCTAGGAATATAACACTATAATGAATATAATGCTATAAAAGGTTATTTCGTGAAAGAAGCAACAGTTGTGTTTTAATTTACTACACGTTCCTCCTCAGATGTAATCTTTATTTTCCCTTTACTCAAAACACGATACAACCCACGTTCATCAGTCAGGATTTCGAAAGGATGGTGAAAGTCAGGACCGGAAGTCCTATTTGTCATTCTGGCCAGCTTGACACTGGTCCTTAAATTTGTGCCAGGGGCCCCGTTCTCCTCCTCTTGAAGGCAGGGCTTACCACCTCCTTATTAGGAGCAAGGAGACCGGAGCGCCCATGGGTGCTCTTAAAGGGGAAGTTTGTAGCCTGGGCCCAGATATTAATCTCTGTATTATAATAAAGTCAAATTTCATGCAGTAACACACAACCCTGATGGAAAACAGTAATCTGAGTACACAGAAATATCACAGAGACACTGTAAATCCCCATATGAAAATCATAGTGACACCATGAGAGATAAAAAAGTACCATGAAGTATGATAAGGTCAGTATAAAATCACTATTGACTACCACAATCTGACTCTATCAGAATATTATAGATTATAGTGATTTTACATTATGAACATGAAGCTCTCTCTCTCTCTCTCTCTCTCTCTCTCTCTCTCTCGTGTAATCAGACCGGGTCAAATATCGTTGCCAAATAATTCTCAGTGTTTGTTTTAATCTGCTTGGATTACCAGAGGGTCGTGTTCGCCATATAGGGCAACACAATGAGTACCAGAAAGTTTGGACAATTGCAGGAGCAAAATCAATTTACTAGACTGAATGACAGCTGATGTCCAGGCAGAGTTAAGCTCCGCCCCTCCCAAGCAGATAGAAAAGTGATTGGACTGAGGTCTGGTTTGAGTAGAGGGACATAAGGATGCTAGAGATGAAACTGAAGTGTTGTTTGATTTGAAACTCGTTACTATTGGTCAGAAAGTAAATAACTACACACACAGATAAACACACACCCTCTGGCAGCACATCTTCACGCGTGTGATGCGTTTGCTGTCTCTTGTTTTTCTCTGTATTTGGGTCCTCGGCTGATAGAGCGCCTGTTTTCTTACAGCGCTTGGTAAATATATTTCTCCTGACAAGGTAAGTGACCAGCGGCTGAACCCGCGCTCGTTCTCCAAAGCGGATTGCAACTGTCTTCCAGGAAGCTTCGTGTTTCATCTCGGGTCGCCATGGCAGCCAGGGGTCACGGCAGATTCTTCCTCTTCGTGGAGGGATGCCACAGGAAGTGACACGGGGAAACCAGGCATCCCTGAGTGGCTATTTCTGGACTAACGGACACACACACACACACACACACACACACACACACACACACACGCACATACACACACACACACACACACACACACACACACACACACTGACCTTTTACATTCACATTTAGTGCACAGAGTGATGGACAGAGAGAGTGGACACACTGCAGTCACTGACAGAATGAAGTACTACCAGCAGTGTGTGTGTGTGTGTGTGTGTGTGTGTGTGTGTGTGTGTGTTGGCTTGTTGACGTACTTCAAAGAGGAGATCAGGTTTACTGCAATGCTTTCTACCATGGAATTCCCAGTATGTGTGAGAGGGGCAGGAGATGTACAGTGTGGTTGTGCGTGTGTGTGTGTGTGTGTGTGTGGTTGTGTGTGTGTGTGTGTGTGTGTGTCTTTGGACTCGCTGTCTGCCTTAGCGTGTTGATGTGACCGTAGACAAGTTCCAATGTGATTCTGACTCACCTAATTTCACTAGACAACATTTAGCACAACAAAGAGAAACTGTTCAGACAGCCGGCGGAGAAGTCATCAAACGCCGTTGACACAATCACATTGGGTGAAGAGAAGAGGCGGTCGTCATGGGTTACGTCTGAGTTCTGAGGTCTGTCTGTTTCACTTCCTTTGATGTAGCTCATCTTTCCCATATTTTCCAAACCACTGATTTGTTTGGACTTTCCTTTCATTTCCTTTCCTTTAATTTCCATCACTCTTCTTTCCTTTCCTTTCCTTTCCTTTCCTTTCCTTTTCTTTCCTTTCTATCACCCTTCTTTCCTTTCCTTTCATATCCTTTCCTTTCCATCACTCTTCTTTCCTTTCCTTTCCTTTTCTTTCCTTTCCATCACCCTTCTTTCCTTTCCTTTCCTTTCCTTTCATTTCCATCACTCTTCTTTCCTTTCCTTTCCTTTCCTTTCCTTTTCTTTCCTTTCTATCACCCTTCTTTCCTTTCCTTTCCTTTCCTTTCATATCCTTTCCTTTCCATCACTCTTCTTTCCTTTCCTTCCTTTCCTTTCCTTTCTTTCCTGCCCTCTGCCCTTCTCCATTACCTTGTTAAAACCTTGTTGTGTATGTGTGTGAGTGTTAATTCGCTTCCTGTCCAATATCCTGATCTAATTAATAGAGCCAGTCTAGCCTCTCCTCCCCTCCCGCCAACTTCCTGTGAGACTAGTAGTCGCCAGGGTTCAAATCTGGGCCACCAAAGTCCAAGTACAGCAGGTCTAAATCAGGACGTGTGAGATTTGTACTCAAGTCTCAAGCACAGATTTCCCCAAAGATCAATAGTGAGGGAATGCTGGTGAATCTGTGGTATGGATGCTACGACATGTTAGCAGGCAACCACCATTCTATTGGGTGATGTAGCGGTAAATGAATGGCTTTTGATGAAACACTTTACGGCCAACACAGATACCAATACTTTTAGATTGAAGTCGCCGATAGCTGGTATTTTGTAAATGTGTATATATTTTATTTGTGAAGAAATCCATAATAACAAAGTTCTTTTCGGTGGTTAGCAGCTCTTAGCAGGGTGACTCACCGACATCAGGCCTTCAAAGGAAGAATTCATTTACTAAACACCATACTGAACAATTAAATTAAAAGGCAAGATGCCCACATTTTGTTGCAGGACTGTTTATGTAGCGGTGGTCAGGGAGGAACCTCATCATCATCATATCAGCAATAGACGACACTGACTGGCCGATATCCAATATTTTAAAAAATGCCAATCATTATATGGTTATCTATACCAGTGATTTATTTCAGCCCAACAAGTCTGATAAACTCTATTTATCTATTTTACAACCTATTTATGTGGTTCACCCCTCCCCTACGTGAATCATGTCCTGAAAAAACAACAACCAACGCCAGTAAAGTAACAGAATCCCAGTAACCGCGTCCTCTCCAAGTTTCGGCCGTGAGTCGTACCTCGGAGCACTTCCCACCCCTGGTCTCCATTTAGACGGGTTCGT